>CAUYLG010030500.1:0-25753 GCA_963573385.1 Cacajao melanocephalus
GTCCTGGATATCCTTGTTAATTTTCTGTCTGTTTGATCTGTCTAATGTTGACAATGGGGTGTTAAAGTCTCCCACTATTATTGTGTGGGAGTCTAAGTCTCTTTGTAAGTCATTAAGAACTTGCCTTATGTATCTGGGTGTATTGGGTGTGTATATATTTAGGATCATTAGCTCTTCTGGTTGCATTGATCCTTTTACCATTATGTAATGTCCTTCTCTGTCTCTTTTAATCTTTGTTGCTTTAAAGTCTATTTTATCAGAGACAAGAATTGCAAATCCTGCTTTTTTTTTGCTCTCTATTTGCTTGGTAAATCTTCCTCCACCCCGTTATTTTGAGCCTATGTGTATCCTTGCATGTGAGATCGGTTTCCTGGATACAGCACACCGATGGGTTTTGGCTTTTTATCCAATTTGCCAGTTTGTGTCTTTTGATTGGGGCATTTAGTCCATTTGCATTTAGAGTTAATATTGTTATGTGAGAATTTGATACTGCCATTTTGATGTTAGCTGACTGTTTTGCCCATTAGTTGACGCAGATTCCTCATTGTGTTGATGTTCTTTACCATTTAGTAGGTTTCTGGAGTGGCTGGTACTGGTTGTTCTGCAATTTCTTTACTTTTGCTTTTCTAGCTCTTTAAGATGCATCACTAAATTGCTAATTTGAAGTTTTTCCTTTTTTGTGATGTTACCACTTATAGCTATAAATTTTCATCTGAGTACTGCTTTTGCTGTATCCCATAGATTTTTGTATGTTTTGTTCCCATTATCATTTTCCTTAATACATTTTTAATTTTCTTCTAAATCTCTTCGTTGATGCACTGGTAATTCAGGAGCATATTATTTAATTTTTATGTATTTTAATAGTTTTCATAATTGCTCTTGTTATTAATTTTAAGTTTTATTATGTTGTGGTCAGAGAATATGTTTAATATTATTTCAGCTTTTTGAATGTTTTAAGACTTGTTTTATGACCTAACATATGGTCTATCTTTGAGAATGATTAATGTGTTGAGACAAAGAATGTTTATTTCATAGCCACTGCATGAAATATCTTTAAATATCTATTATATCCATTTGTTCTATAGTTCAAATGAAGTCTGATATTTCTTTGTACATTTTATTATCTGAAAGCTCTGTCCAATGCTGAAAGTGAGGCATTGAAATCTCTAGCTATTATTGTATTGGACTTTATATCTCTCTTTAGCTCTAATAATATTTTGCTCGATTTTCACATATCTGGGTGCTTCAGTGTTGGGTGTTACCAGTGGTGAGTCTGCAACTGGTGTCATCTCCACAGCAATTCCAACTCTTGTCTTCTTAGAAATAATAATTCAACTGGGAGATGGAGGCAAGTTTTAAAGCAGAGGCAGAGCCTTATTGAAAGATGCAAAGTACATTTAGAAGATGGCCAAGAAGGGGACTTGAGAGCTCAAGTCCCATCCTCAGTCTGTGGCTTGGGATTTTCATAGCCTGGCTTGGTTCCAGGTTTTCTTTTCTCTTCCCTTGATTCATCCCTCCCTTGGGCTGGGATGTATCTCTAACTGATGCATGGACAGTGACCTGCCAGCACTTGAGAGGCAGAGGAGGGCCATATACCAAACTTTATCATTTTGTCCCCTACTGTGCATATTTAAGACCTTATCAAGAAATTATGGTTTGCTGCCTCCAGATATCTCCTGTACTTTGGGGAATGTATCTCCCTCTTGGTGCCAGTTGTGGCTGCTTACCATTTCAGAGAAACAGTTTTACGATTGCCTGACCATCATCTGAGGAGTGCCTACATTTCTGGGGCCCTCACTTATTATTCCAGAGAACAAGTTGTATAATCACCTGATTATCACCCAATAAGTACCTGCCATTTTGGCAGAGACCTCTCCTGCTCTGCTCATATCTGTCTAACTACCTACTCTAACATTCTGTCTTCAAAAGTCTGATACCCAATTCTTTGGGATAATTGGTGCAGGTCAGTCTTATGTAACTGCTTCTTTCTGACAGAGGGGCAGTGGTTGTCCCATGGGTCTCAGACTCTTGCTCGCTATCAGGGAAGGGTGGCTCCATAGGCCAACAAAAGTGGTGCCCAACCAGGTTAAAGGAGTACAGGTAGGGTTTTGCTTCTGTTGTATTCCACTGATGGGCAGTTAAGGATCCCCTATAGAAGGCTGACTCTTGAGTACTGAGAGGACAGTATCCTTTACTTATCCTTCACTGATGATCATCTGGAGCTTGACAGCCTAAATGCAAGAGGAGAAAAATTAGGTTATCAGATTGAGCAAAAGTAACAGAATGACAAGTTGGCCTAAGAAGGGAAAAGTCCAGAAAAACCATTTCCAGTTTTCTTCCTAATTTAACTAACCCTCAGAGGGTTTCTCCTATAAATGGGATGCTTGATTTTTGAGTTGTCTGATGCTGTCTTGCACTTTTCCTGATCGATTTACCCAGAAACAACATTTTTCATCTAGGGTTAAACAAATTCTTCCCTATACTGCCATTAATATATCTATCTCTTGGCATTTCTGGAGGATGGTTGTGAAAGAGTCAATTTTTTCTTACATGGCTGCTAAGGTTTTAGCCATGGAATCAACACTGTTGGCTATTTCTGTTGAGTGTTGGCTATAGGTTAAGGAGGCTTCTGTGACTCCAGTGATTCCTATTTCTGTACTGGGTGTGATGCTGAGTTCCACAAGAAGGGGAATTAATTGGATAGCCCTCCTCACTTGGGGCAAGACGGAATGCCCATAGGTTGGTATTGGAAGGGAGAGATTGACAGGAGCTATGAAGATGTCCAGGGATACATAGCATATGGTATAAGTTCCAGTTCATCAGTGAGGAGGCATTGGTGAACTGAATGACCATCAATATGGAAGACTTCTCAGGTTTTAAGACAAGTAGAGATGTCAAAATCAAATAAGGTTCTGAAGATAGGTATATAGAAAATCCTGAGGCTGCTGACATGTTCAGATAGTTAGTGGATATAGTAATGTTAGCCAAGATGTGGGTGCATGAGTTGTGGCTCTGATTAGCTGACTTGTTTCTATTCTCCCAAAAAAGAGAATTTTAAGTTTGTTCCAGTAGAACCCATTCTTCTGTAGCACTAAGATTGGCAATTTGCATATATGGTGTAATCAGTAGGCTGGAACCAGAAATTTTGAGTACTGCATGTGTTTGGGCATTCCTGGCAAAACTGAGTGGATTTATCTTGCAATGTCCCTTGAGGAAAGGTAATATTTGGAGGTTTGGGAAATCTCGGTTGATGTTGGACATGGCTGTGGGGTATGTTTGGTAGATCTGTTGGTTGTGGACTGTGGTAATAGTGACATTATAGATTGTACTGGAAATAGCACTTACATCCATTCCATTCTCCCTTTTGACTATAACATAAATAGGCACTGTCCCCACTAAGGTGATATTAGTAAAGTGGAGTTCAAAAATGGGAGACTTCTCACAGGTATCTGGGGATTCTTGCATTACTTTTGTAAGAAGGCTATTTGAGGACCTGATTATTTCTTTTAGATTTTGATGCCATTGATAGAAAATGAGTAATTCTGCCTCTGCACTCATCCAATCTCCGGCCACACAGGATAAGTTATCTCTGGTGTTTTAGCAGAAGAGCCAGTACATAACCAGCCGTTGTTGGAGTAAGAAAATTCTGTGCTTTGAGCAACTGTTGTGCTTTTTCCAATTAAGGAAAATTAAGGTGGTAGTGTGCTGCTAGTAAAGAGGTAAGAATCAGAATGAGCAGGAGTGGGCCCATTTTGCCATAATGAGATTGTGATAAGGAGAAATTAGCAACAAATCAACATGTAAAGGGAATTGCCTGAAAGTAAGTTAAGGTGAAGAAGAGTTAGCAACAAAGTAGTTTCCGTTGGGACTTTGGGGGGGGGCGTATAGTTTAGGATTAAAATAAGGTGAATAAATAATGCTATTGCAAACAGTATTCCTAATATTAGAATTACGTTACTTTGAGGTGAAAGGATTTGTTATCTTTCCATCTAAAGAGGATTTTCAGGCCCACCAGTGGCTCACAGTGTATTCTGGAGCTGAAGTCACTGGATTCAGTTCCAGTGTTTTAGGGCCTTTCCAAGGCTTCATTCAGGTGTAGTGTATCCAGCTGTGAGGATAGAAACTGGAACAGTAAAGGGGCTCTCTTTGTCTGGACTTAGTTGGGAATTTGGGTTTCATTCTTCCAAGCTTTAATGAGAACCAGCGAGTCTGGAGGATATAGAGATGGAATTTTTTTTTTCCTTCCAACTTTGGGTTTGTTTGTAATTCATATTCCTGGAGGGCTTGTTGGAAGTCTGCCAAAGAAAAGACATACTAGTTGATTTTAGCAGTTCCTTTATCTAGGAGTAAGTAAGAATACAGGAATGGCCTACGATATAAGGCCTTGAAGGGGCTTAATTGCAAAGGGTTCTTAAAGACAACATGAATCTGAAGGAAAGCTAAAGGTAAGAGTCTGTGCTGTTTCCTGACAGAGTTTATTGAGGACGTGTTTGAGGGTTTAGCTAGCACTTTCCATGTTTCCTGAAGATGGTGGTCTCCAGGCAGAGTGAAGGTACCCTTTTATGCCTAGGCGGTACTAACCTGCTGATTCACTTGGGAAATTAAGGATAGATCATTGTCTATTTGCAGTGACCTAGGAAGCCCGAATGCAGGAATGAGATTCCTTAGGAGGAATTAGCTCCCTCTTGTGTCTTTTCAGTCCTTGTGGGATAGGCCTCTACCCATCCTGTGAAGGTGTCTACAGAAATCAAGAGGTACTTATGCCTGCAGCATGTAGGGAGCTGAGAATAGTTCATCTGCCAGTCATCCCCAGGGTGTGTACCTCTCCTTTGGGTTGGACTTATTAATGGAGAGGTCTTCCCTCTTTGGGGATTATTTATGATTCACAAGGTGGAAGTTTGACAAACCTGCTGAATAGTTTTGTTTATTCCCCTTTCACTTGATGTAGTTTGGATTTGTGTCCTAACCAACTATCATGTCAAATTGTAGTCCCCAGTGTTGGAAGTGAGGCCTGGTCGTAGGTGGTTGAATCATGGGATTCATGTAGAATTATGAGACAATTAAACCTCTTTTCTTTATAAACTACCCAGTCTCAGGCATTTCTTCACAGCAATGCAAGAATTGAATAATACACCACTAAACACTCATTTACAAATTTGCCCTAGATTGTCCTTTTCAAAGTGGCAGGAGTTGTGTGAACTTGTGATGACCTTCTACCCTTGGTGGATGGAGAAGTTCCCCCAGTTTGTATTATTTATTGATTTATTTTTGACACCTACATTGGGTGGCCCAATTTATTTCTTCCTGAGTGTATTGGAGAGGAGATAATTCAGTGTGGAGCAAAGGGATCAAGGCCCCAGGTAAGTATCCTTTGAGACAGCTGCCTCTTTCATTTGGAGTTGGTCAACTTATTTTCTTGTGCAGTTTTATTGGAGTTCCTCTGGTGTCTCTCACAGGGCACTAGTGCCACCTCCTGGGACAAGTGAACAGTCTCTAGTAGATCTAAGATTTGGAATCTGTACTGCCCTGAAAAATGTGATGAGTTTGGCTAGTGCTGAGGTCCCCATGAGACAGAGCTTTTATCTCTATGATGTGGTAAAGGGACACTATAAAGTACCCTGTATGTCTAGCTCTATTCCAGACAAAACTACTCCCATCTGAAAATCATATTTTGTCTAGATTGTCCAGGGGCTGATTCTCTAAGTCCTCCAAGCTAGCATAAATTTGGTGAAGTATTTCACAGCATAAATATGCCAGGTTATTGTTTCCTGGTAGTGAGAGTAAGGTGGCTGAGTTGGCAGTGGAGCACCACTAAACTGTTACCCATGGGTTTTCTAGTAACAAGACCTGGTACTTCAGTAGTTTGTTGTCAGTGAACCATTGTGACCCTTTTATGTTAAATAAGGGGCCTGCTTGGTGGGATAGCAAAATCTGGATTAACTGTCTCATGGTGATTTTGAGGGCCTCCTCATGTAGGAGCCTTGCTTCAGTCACTATATTGAGGCAGCGTAGTCACCCTTGTGCAACTAGGTCTAGGTTCCCTGAAAAGTAACCTGCCAGAAATTGGATTAGCCCATTGGTTTGAATTAAGACTCCCAAAGCTACAACTTGTCTTTCAGTGATAAAAAGCTGAAATAGTTAGGTTAGTATGGGTGGTCCAAGGGCTGGGATTTGTGAGAGCAGTTTTTAAAAATTATTATACTTTAATTTCTGGGGTATATGTGCAGAACATGCAGGTTTGTTACATAGGTATACACGTGCCATGGTGGTTTACTGCATCCATCAACTCATCATTTACATTAGATATTTATCCTAATGCTATCCTTCCCCTAGCCCCCCAACCCCTGCTATCACTCCCCTTGCCCCCAACCCCCTGACAGGACCCAATGTGTGTTGTTGCCCTCCCTGTGTCCATGTGTTCTCATTGTTCAACTCCAACTTATAAATGAAAACATGCAGTGTTTGGTTTTTTGTTCTTGTGTCAGTTTGCTGAGAATGGTTTCCAACTTCATCCATGCCCTGCAAAGACACGAACTCATCCTTTTTTTATGGCTGCATAGGATCCCATGGTGTATATGTCCCACATTTTCTTTATTCAGTGTATTATTGATGGGTATTTGGATTGGTTCCAAGCCTTTGCTATTGTGAACATTGTTGCAGTAAACATACATGAGCATGTGTCCTTATAATAGAATGATTTATACTCCTTTGGGTGTACATCCAGTAATAGAATTGCTGAGTCAAATGATACTTCTGGTTCTAGATCATTGAGAAATTGTCACACTGTCTTCGGCAATGATTGAATTAATTTATACTCCCACCAATGGTGTAAAAGCATTACTATTTTTCCACATGCTCTCCAGCATATGTTGTCTTCTGACTTTTTAATAATCGCCATTCTAACTGGCATTAGATGATATCTCATTGTGGTTTGATTTGCATTTCTCTAATGGCCAGTAATTATGAGCTTTTTTCATATGTTTATTGGCTGCATAAACGTCTTCTTCTGAGAAGTGTCTGTTCATATCATGTGCCTACTTTTTGATGGGGTTGTTTTTTCTCTTGTAAATTTGTTGAAGTTCTTTGTAGATTCTGGGTATTAGCCCTTTGCCAGATGGAGAGATTGCAGAAATTTTGTCCTGTTCTGTAGGTTGCCTGTTCAATCTGATGACAGTTTCTTTTGCTGTGCAGAAGCTCTTTAGTTTAATTAGATCCCATTTGTCAATTTTGGCTTATGTTGCCATTGCTTTTGGTGTTTTAGTCATGAAGTCTTTGCCCATGCCTATGTCTTGAATGATATTGCCTAGGTTTCCTTCCAGGGTTTTCATGGTTTTAGGTCTTACATTTAAATCTTTAATCCATCTTGAGTTAATTTTTGTATAAGGTGTAAGGAAGGGATCCAGTTTCAGCTTTCTGCATGTGCATAGCCAGTTTTATCAACACCATTTACTAAATATGAAATCCTTTCCCCATTGCTTGCTTTTGTCAGGTTTGTCAAAGATCAGATGGTTGTAGATGTGTGGTGTTTTTACTGAGGCCTCTGTTCTGATCCATTGGTCTATATATCTGTTTTGTTACCAGTACCATGCTCTTTTGATTACTGTAGCCTTGTAGTGTAGTTTGAAGTCAGGTAGCATGATGCCTCCAGGTTTGTTGTTTTTTTGTTTTGTTTTGTTTTTGTTTTGTTTGCTTAGAAGTTTCTTGGCTATGTGGGCTCCTTTTTGGTTCCATGTAAAATTTTAAGTTGTTTATTCCAATTCTGTGAAGAAAGTCAATGGTAGCTTTATGAGGATAGCATTAAATCTATAAATTACTTTGGGCAGTATGGCCATTTTCATGATATTGATTCTTCCTTACCATGAGCATGAAATGTTTTTCCATTTGTTTGTGTCTTCTCTTATTTTCTTGAGCAGTGGTTTGTAGTTCTCCTTGAAGAGGTCCTTCACATCCTTTATAAGTTGTATTCCTAGGTATTTTCTCTTTGTAGCAATTGTGAATGGGAGTTCACTCATGATATGGTTGTTTGTCTACTATTGGTGTATAGGAATGCTTGTGATTTTTGCACATTGATTTTGTATCCTGAGACTTCGCTGAAGTTGTTTATCAGGTTAAGGAGATTTTGGACTGAGACAATGGGGTCTTCTAACTATACAATTACATCATCTGCAAATAGAGACAATTTGACTTCCTCTTTTCCTAATTGGATACCCTTTATTTCTTTCTCTTGCCTGATTGCCCTGGTCAGAACTTTCAATACTATGTTGAATAGGAGTTGCGAGAGAGGGCATCCTTGTCTTGTGCCAGTTTTCAAAGTGAATGCTTCCAGTTTTTGCCTATTCATTATGATATTGGCTGTGGGTTTGTTATAAATAGCTTTTATTATTTTGAGATATGTTCCATCAATACATAGTTTATCGGGAGTTTTTAGCATGAAACCCTGTTGAATTTTGTCAAAGGCCTTCTCTGCATCTATTGAGATGATAATGCGGATTTTGTCTTTGGTTCTATTTATGTGATGGATTATGTTTATTGATTTGCATATGTGGAACAAGATTTGCATCTCAGGGATAAAGCCGACTTGATTGTGATGGCTAAGCTTTTGGATGTGCTGGTGGATTTGGTATGCAGTATTTTATTGAGGATGTTTGCTTTGATGTTCATCAGGGATATTGGCCTGAAATTTTCTTTTTTAGTTGTGTACCTCCCAGGTTTTGGTATTAGGATAATGTTGACCTCATAAAATGAGTTAGAGGGCATTCTATCTTTTTCTATTTTTTGGAATAGTTTCAGAAGAAATGGTACTAGTTTCTCATTGTACTTCTGGTAGAATTTGGCTGTAAAACATTCTGGTCCTGGACTTTTTTGGTTGGTAGGCTATTAATTGCTGCCTCAATTTCAGACCTTGTTATCAGTCTATTTAGGGATTCAACTTCCTGGTTTAGTCTTGGGAGGGTGTAAGTGTTCAGAAATTTATCCATTTTTTCTAGATTTTCTAGTTTATTTGTGTAGTGGTGTTTTAGTATTCTCTGACGGTAGTTTGTATTTCTGTGAGATCAGTGGTGATATCCCATTTGTCGTTTTTTATTGCATCTATTTGATTCTTCTCTCTTTTCTTCTTTATTAGTCTGGCTATTGGTATATCTATTTTGTTGATCTTTTCAAAAAACCAGCTTCTGATTTCATTAATTTTTTGAAGAGCTTTTTGTGTGTCTATTTCCTTCAGTTCTGCTCTGATCTTATTTATTGTCATCTGCTATCTTTTGAATTTGTTTACTCTTGCTTCTCTAGTTCTTTTAATTGTGACATTAGGGTGCCTATTTTAGATCTTTTCTGCTTTCTGTTGTAGCATTTAGTGCTATAAATTTCCCTTTTCACACTACTTTTAATGTATGCCCGAGATTCTGGTACTTTGTGTCTTCACTCTCATTGGTTTCAAAGAACATCTTTATTTCTGCTTTCCTTTTGTTCTTTATCCAGTAGTCATTCAGGGGTAGGTTGTTCAGTTTCCATGTAGCTGTCCGGTTTTGAGTGAGTTTCTCAGTCTTGAGTTCTAATTTGATCTGTGTGATTCAGAGCTGAGTTCAAGTCCTGTATATCCTTGTTAATTTTATGTCTCATTGATCTGTTTAATATTGATAGTTGAGTGTTAATGTCTCTGACTATTATTGTTGGGAGTCTAAGTCTCTTTGTAGGTATCTAAGAACTTGCTTTATGAATCTGGGTGATCCTGTTTTGGGTGCATATATATTTAGGGTAGTTAGCTCTTTTTGCTGCATTGATCCCTTCATAATTATGTAAATTCTTTCTTTGTCTCTTTTGATCTTTGTTGGTTTAAAGTCTATTTTATCAAAGACTAGGATTGCAAACCCTGTTCTTTTTCTTTCCATTTCCTTGGTAAATATTTCTCCATCTTTTTATTTTGAACCTATGTGTGTCTTTGCACGTGAGATGGATCTCCTGAATACAGCACATCAATGGGTCTTGACTTTATTCAATTTACCAGTCTGTTTTTTTCCAAATTGAGGCATTTGGCCTGTTTACATTTAGGTCAATATTGCTATGCATGAATTTGGTCCTGCCATTATGATACTAGCAGGTTATTTTACACATTAGTTGCTGCAGTTTCTTCATAGCATCTATAGTCTTTACAATTTGGTATGTTTTTGTAGTGGCTGGTACCAATTGTTCTTTTCCATGTTTAGTGCTTCCTTCAGCAGCTCTTGTAAGGCAGGCCTGGTGGTGACAACATCTCTCAGCATTTGGTTTTCTGTAAAGGATTTTATTTCTTCTTCACTTATGAATCTTAGTTTGGCTGGATATGAAATTTTGGGCTGAAAAATCTTTTGTTTAAGAATTTTGAATGTTGGCCTCCACTCTCTTCGGGCTTTCAGAGTTTCTGTCGAGAGATCCACTGTTAGTCTAATGGCCTTTCCTTTATGGGTAACCTTTCTCTCTGGCTGACCTTAGCATTTTCTCCTTCATTTCAACCTTCGTGAATCTGATGATTATGTGTCTTGGGGTTGCTCTTCTTGAGGAATATCTTTGTGGTGTTCTCTATATTTCCTGAATTTGAATGTTGGCCTGCCTTGCTAGGTTGGGGAAGTTCTCCTGGATAATATCCTGAAGTGTTTTCCAGTTTGGTTTCATTCTCCCTGTCACTTTCACCAATCAAATGTAGATTTGGTCTTTTCATGTAATCCCATATTTCTTGGAGGCTTTGTTCATTTCTTTTCACTCTTTTTTCTCTAATCTTCTCTTCTTGCATTATTTCATTGAGTTGATCTTCAATCTCTGATATTCTTTCTTTCACTTGATCGATTCAGCTATTGATACTTGTGTATAGTTCAAGAAGTTCTTGTGCTGTGTTTTTCAGCTCCATCAGGTTGTTTGTGTTCTCTAAACGGGTTATTTTAGTTAGCAATTCATCTAACCTTTTTTTTAAGGTTCATAGCTTCCTTACATTGGGTTAGAACATGCTCCTTTAACTTGGAGGAGTTTGTTCTTACCCACCTTTTGAAGTCTGCTTCTGTCAATTTATCAAATTCATTCTCCATTCAGTTTTGTTCCTTCGCTTCTGAGGAGTTTTAGTTCCTTCAAGGAGAAGAGGCATCCTGGTTTTTGGAGTTTTCAGCATATTGTCACTGGTTTCTTCCCATCTTCATGGATTTATCTACCTTTCCTCTGTGAATTTGGTGACCTTTGGATGAGGTCTCTGAGTGGACGTCCTTTTTGTTGATGTTGAAACCATTCCTTTCTTTTTGTTATTTTTTTCTTCCAACATTCAGGTCCCTCTGATGCAGGTCTGCTGGAGTTTGCTCGAGGTCAACTCCAGACTCTGCTTGCCTGGGTATTACTGGCAGGGGCTGCATAACAGCAAAGATTGCTGCCTTTTTCTTCCCCTGGTAGCTTTATCCCAGAGGGGTACCTGCCAGATGGCAGCCAGAGCTCTCCCATATGAGGTGTCTGTCAGCTGCTACTGGGAGGTGTCTCCCAGTCAGGATACACGGGGGTCAGGGATCCACTTGAGGAGGCAGTCTGTTCCTTATGAGAGCTTGAACACTGTGCTCAGAGATTCGCTGCTTTCTTTAGAGCTGCCAAGCAGGGACGTTTAAGTCTGCTGAAGCTATGCCCACAATCGCCCCTTTTCCCAGGTGCTTTGTCCCAGTAAGCGGGAGGCTTTATTTGTAAGTTCCTGATGGGCTGCTGCCATTTTTCAGAGATGCCCTGCCCAGTGAGGAGGGAATCTAAAGAGACAGTCTGCCTGCAGTGGCCTTACTGAGCTGTGGTTGGCTCCACCCAATTTGAACTTCCTGCGGCTTTGTTTACACAGCATGGTTAAAACTGCCTACTCGAGCCTCAGCAGTGGTGGATGACCCTCCACTCACAGAGCTCACGTGTTACAGGTTGTGCTCAGAGTGCTATGCTGGTTGTGAGGATTTCAAGCCAGAGGATGTTAGCTTCCTGGCCTTTGGGGGCGTAGGATGCACTGAGCCAGAATACTTGGCTCCCTGGTTTCAACCCCCTTTCCAGAAGAGTGAACGTTTCTGTTCTACTGGCATTCCAGGTGCCATGGGCATATAAAAAAAATCTGCTGCAACTAGCTCAGTGTCTGCCCAAATGGCTACCTAGTTTTGTGCTGGAATCCCAGGGCCATGGTGGTGGTGTAGGTACCATAAGAAATCTCCTCTTCTGCGGGTTTTGAAGACTGTGGGAAAAGTGCAGTATCCGGACCAGAGTGCAGGGTACAGACCCTAATGACTTCCCTTGGCCAGAAGAGGGAGTTTCCCAACCCCTTGTGCTTTTCAGGTGTGGCGATACTCCTCCCTACTTCAGCTCACCTTCTTTGGGCTGCACCCACGTCGAACAGTTCCCAGTGAGATGAACCAGGTACTTCAGTTGGAAATGTAGAAATCACCTGCCTTTTGTGTCAATCTTGCTGGGAGCTGCACACCAGAGCTGTTCCTATTTGCCCATCTTTCCAGCCTAATTCAAGAGAGCAGTTTTTAGCTGCCTAATGGCTTGCCCCTGATATTTTCCCAGAAAAGTGAGTTCCTATCAGTTCTTTTTTTAAGAGTCTGATATAAGGACTTAACAATCCTATCATGTCCCAGTATCCAATGTCTGAAATACCCTGTGATTCCCAGAAAGGCCCGAAGTTGCTTTAGGGTTGTTGGGGTAGGTATTTTAAGGATGACCTATATTCATTCTTGGGAGACCTTAGGATCTCCACGGGTCAGGAATATCCCCAAGCATTGGACCTCCTGTCTTAGTAGTTGTGACTTGGACACTTGGACACTTTGTACCCTCTGCCTGGAAGTAAATTTAGTGTTTGGACTAGATGTTGGATTCCCAGCTCTTTCATAGTGAAGCAGATACATAGGTCATTTATGTAATGTAGGAGAAAGGCAGTCTATGCCACAAGGCCTACAACTCTTAGATGAGTCCTAGTACTGAACTAGGCCCAGAGACAGTAGACTAGTGGGGCATGCAACCTACTGTGACACCAGCTGGGGCAACTAACAGAGTGCTAGCATCACTCCTTCCCTGAAACTAGGCTGAAAATCATGGCTCCAGAGACCCCTTTCTTCCACTTGGGGAGAGGAGAGAAAAGAGTGGTGAGGAGTTTGTCTTGCATCTTGGATGCCAGCTAAGGCAAAGGATGATAGAGCACTTGACAAAGTTGTAAGTCCCCGTTCTAGGCCCTAGCTCCTAGGTAACATTTATAGACATGCCCTATGCCAACTTCATACTTTATTCTCAAGATTGGATAGCATTTTGAGATCTTTTGTGATACTGTAAAAATTTTAGAATTACTTTTTTCTAAATTTGTATAAAATATCATTGTATTTTGATAAGGATTGAATTGAATCTATAGATTTATTTCAGTAGTACTGATATTTTAACAATATTAATTCTATCAATCCATGAACACAGATGTCTTCATTTCTTTGTATAATCTTCAATTTCTTCCCTCAGTGTTTTATACTTTTCAGTGTAGAGATCTTTTACCTCCTTGGTTGAAGTTATTCCTAAAAAGTTTATTTTTTTGTAGATATTGTATATGGGATTGTTCTATTATTTTCTTTTTCAATTAGTTTGTATTTAATGTATAGGCATACTGCTGAGTTTTCTATGTGGGTTTACTGAATTCATTTACTTTGTTGAATTTGTTTATTAGTGCTAGTTCTAACAGTATTTTGGTGGAGTCTTTAAAGTTTTCTATGTATAAGATTATGTCATCCCCAAACAGGGATGGTTTTACTTATTTATTTTTAATTTGGATTCCTTTTTTTATATATAAGCTTTTAACTTTTCCCCACTTAGTATGATCTTAACTGTGGCTTTGTTATAAACGGTCTTTACTCTGTTGATATACTTTTATTTTTCTAATTTGTTGAAAGTTTTTACCATGATGAAATGTTGAATTTTGTCAAATGATTTTTATGTATGTATTGAGATGATCATATGGCTGTTGTCCCTCATCCTGTTGATGTAATGTATCATATTGATTGGTTTGTATAGGTTCAAACATCCTTGCATCCCTGAGATAAACCACACTTGCTTATAGTAAATAATTTATTTTCTGTGCTGTTGAATTTGATTTGCTAATATTTTGTTGAGAATTTGTGAATCTATGTTCATCAGGAATATTAGCCTATAGTTTTCTTTTTTGTTGTGTTCTCATCTGGTTTTGGTATGATGGTAAAGTGGCCTCATAGAATGAGTTTACATGTACTCTTTAATTTTTTAAAACAGTTTGAGGTTTGAGTAGTACTAGTGTTCTTTAAACGTTTGGTGGAACTCAGCTTTGAGTTAGAGGCCCTGAGCTATTATTTGACAGAAGATTTTTTATTACAACTTCAATCTAATTGTTCATTATTGGTTCGTTTAGGTTTTCTATTTCTTCATGGTTCAATCTTAAGAGGTTGTGTGTGTCCAGGAATTTATCTATTTCTTCTAGGTTTGTCAATTTGTTGGAGTGTAGCTTGTCCATAATAATCTCTAATAACTGTTTGCATTTCTGAAGTCTCAATTTTCATGTCTTCTTTTTCCTGATTTTATTTATTTAAGTTTTCTCTCTTTTAGTCTAGCTATAGCTGTTGATTTTGTTTATCCAAAAAAACAACAAAAACTTTTTGTTTAGCTGATCATGATTTTTTTTTCTTTTTTAAAATTATACTTTAAGTTCTGGGGTACATGTGCAGATCGTGCATGTTTGTTAGATAGGTATAAAAGTGCCATGGTGGTGGTTTGCTGCATCCATCACCCTGTCATCTACATTAGGTATTTCTCCTAATGCTATCCCTCCACAATCCCACCCCTTGCTATCCCCTACTTAGCCCCCCACCCCCCAGGCCTTGGTGTGTGATGTTCCCCTCCCTGTGTCCATGTGTTTTCATTGTTCAACACCCACTTATGAGCGAGAACATGCAGTGTTTGGTTTTTTGTTCTCTTGTCAGTTTGCTGACAATGATGGTTTCCAGTTTCATCCATGTCCCTGCAAAGGACATGAAATCATCTTTTTTTATGGCTGCATAGTGTTCCATGATGTATATGTGCCACATTTTCTTTATCCACTCTATTGTTAATGGACATTTGGGTTGGTTCCAAGCCTTTGCTATTGTGAACAGTGCTGCAATAAGCACACGTGTGCGTGTGTCTTTATAATAGAATAATTTATAATTCTTTGGGTATATACCCAGTAATGGGATTGCTGGGTCAAATGATATTTCTATTTCTAGATCCTTGAGGAATCATCACACTGTCTTCCACAATGGCTAAATTAATTTACACTCCCACCAACCATCTGTATATTTTTACTTTTAATTTTATTTATTTCTGCTCTGATTCTTATTATTACTTTTTTTCTACTAATTTGGGTATTGTTTGCTCTTTCATTTCTGATTCCTTGAGGTGCATCTTTAAGTTTTTTATTTAAACTCTTTATATTTTTTTGATGTAAGCATTTATTGGTATAAACATTATTAGTATTGCTTTTGCTGCATCCTACAGATTTTGGTATGTGGCATTCCATTTTCATTTGTTTCAAGAAATTTTTAAATTTTATTTTTAATGTCTTCATTGACTCATTGGTCTATCAGGAGTATGATGTTTAATTTCCATGTGTCTGTGTAATTTCCTAGGTTTCTCTTGTTATTGATTTCTAGTTTTATTCCAATGTGGGCAGAGGCGATATTTGATATAACTTTCATTTTTAAAAGTTTTAAAAACTTGTTTTAAGGCATAAGATATAATTTATTTTGGAAAATATTCAATGTGCTTATGAAAAGAGTTTCTATTCTGCAGCAGTTGGGTGATATGGTCTGTAAATACTTGATAGGCCTATTAGATCTTATGTGTAGTGCAATTCCCTGTTGCTTTTTTGATTTTCTGTCAAGATGATCTGTTCATCACCAAGAGTAGGTGGTTAAAGTCCTCTAGTATTATTATAAAGCGGTCAATCTCTCCCTTCAGATATATTAATGCTTGCTTTATACTGTTGGAAGCTCTGGGATTGGATGCATAAATATTTATAAGTGGGTATACCCTCCTTCTGAATTGACACTTTTATTATTATATAGTAACTTTATTTTAAAAAAATAGTCTTTGATTTGCAGTCTATTGTATTGATAGCAGTATAAGTATGGCTACTCCTGATTTTTTTGCTTTTTATTTCAATGGAATGCCTTTTTCCATGCCTTAGGTCTGTGTGTGTCTTCATAAGGTAAAGTGGGTTCCTTAAAACAGCACATAGTTGTAAATTTTTAAGTTCTTTGTAGACCCTGGATATTAGCCCTTTGTCAGATGGATAAATTACAAAAATTTTCTCCCATTCTGTAGGCTGCCTATTCACACTGATGATAGTTTCTTTTGCTGTTCAGAAGCTCTTTAGTTTAATTAGATCCCTTTGTCAATTTTGCCTCTTGTTTCCATTGCTTTTGGTATTTCAGTCATGAAGTCTTTGCCCATGCATATGTCCTGAATGGTATTGCCTAGGTTTTCTTCTAGGGTTTTTTTCTTCTAGGTTTTGGGTCTTATGTTTAAGTTTTTAATCCATCTTGAGTTAATTTCTGTATAAGGTGTCAGGAAGGGGTCTAGTTTCAGTTTTCTGTATATGGCTAGCCAGTTTTCCCAACACCATTTATTAAATAGGAAATTATTTTCCCATTGCTTGTTTTTGTCAGGTTTGTCAAAGATCAGATGGTTGTAGATCTGTAGTATTATTTCCAAGGCCTCTGTTCTGTTCCATTGTTTGATATATCTGTTTTGATACCAATACCATGCTGTTTCAGTTACAATAGCTTTGTAGTATAGTTTGAAGTCAGGTAGCATGATGCCTCCAGCTTTGTTCTTTTTGCTTATGATTGTCTTGGCTGTACAAACTCTTTTTTGGTTCCATATAAAATTTAAAGTAGTTTTTTCTAATTCTGCAAAGAAAGTGAATGGTAGCTTGATAGGGATAACATCGAATCTATAAATTGCTTTGGGCAGTATGGCCATTTTCACAACATTGATTCTTACTATTCATGAGCATGCAATGTTTTTCTATTTGTTTGTGTTCTCTCTTAATTCCTTGAGCAGTGGTTTGTAATGCTCCTTGAAGAGGACCTTCATATCTTTTGTAAGTTGTATTTCTAAGTATTGAATTCTATTTGTAGCTATTATGAATGAGAGTTCACTCATGATCAACCGCATCAGAAAGTGAATGAAGAATATAAACAGACACTTCTCTGAAGAAGATGTTTTTGCAGCCAACAAACATGAAAAAAAGCTCATCATCACTATTCTTTAGAGAAATGCAAATCAAAACCACAATGAGATACCATCTCATGCCAGTTAGAATGGGAATCATTATAAAGTCAGAAAACAATAGATGCTGGAGAGGATATTGAGAAATAGGAACACTTTTACATTTTTCTTGGGAGTGTAAATTAGTTTTATCATTGTGGAAGACAGTGTGGTAATTCCTCAAGGATCTAGAACCAGAAATCCCATTACTGTATATATAACCAAAGGATTATAAATCATTCTACTATAAAGACCCATGCACACATATGTTTATTACAGCACTATTTACAATAGCAAAGACTTGGAGCCAACACAAATGCCCATCGATGATAGACTGGCTAAAGAAAATGTGGCACATATGCATCATGGAATACTATGCAGCCATAAAAATGATGAGTTCATGTTCTTTGTAGGGACATGGATGAAACTGGATACCATCATTCTCAGCAAACTAACACAGGAAAAGAAGAAAACAAAACAATACGTGTTCTCACTCAAAAGTAGGAGTTGAACAATGAGAACATATACATGGACACAGGGAGGACAAAATCACGCACTGTGGCTTTTCGTGGGGTGGAGGGATAGGATAGGCATAGCATTAGGAGAAATGTCTTATGTAGATGACAGGTTGATGGTTGCAGCAAACCACCATGGCACGTGTATACCTATGTAATAAACCTGCACGTTCTGCCCATGCATCCCAGAACTTAAAGTACAATAAGTAAAAAAAAAATTAAAAAATACCTTTAATAAAATAAATAAAATAAAAAAATTTTAAAGCAGCATGTAGTTGTGCCTTGTGTATTTATTTATTCAGTCACTTTATGCCTTTTAATTGAAGAGTTGAGTCCATTTATATTCAGTGTTATTATTGATAAGTAAGGACTTACTATTGTTATTTTGTTGCTCGTTTTCTGGTTGTTTTGAGACCCTTCTTTTTCTTTCTTCTTAACTTTCTTTCTTTGTGGATAAATGATTATCACTTGAATTATGTTTTAATTAGTTGTTTTTTAGTTTTTAGTGAATCTAAAATAGGTTTTTATGCTGTGGTTACTGTTAGACTTAAAAATATTTTATAGATACAACAAGCAATTTTATAGAGACAATAACTTACCTCAAATCATTAATAAAAGAATGAAAAAAAAAACAAGGGGGAAAACCATGAAAATCTACCTTTTAATTCCATCATCTCTCTTACTTTGACTTTTACTTGTCTCAAGTTACTTATTTTTATATTGACTATTAGCAGGTTGTTGTAGCTATTATTGTTTTTGCTAGATTTTTCTTTTCGGCTTTGTACTAGAGTTATGAGTGTATTGCAAACTAAAAATACAGCAATATTCTTGGTTTATATATGTACTTCACTTTACTAGTGGTTTTTATATCTTGAAAAGTTTTCTTCTGCACCTTAGTGCATTATTTTTTTTTCCTTTCAGACTGAGTAACACCCTTTAGCATTTCTTTTAATTCATATCTGGTAGTAGTGAATTCTATTAGCTTTTGTTTGTCTGTGAAATAATTTATCTTTCCTTCAAATTTGAATGAAAAATTTGCTGTATACAATATTCTTAAGTGACAGGTTTTTAAAATCATTATACTTTAAGTTTTGAGATATATGTGCAGAACGTGCAGATTTGTTACACAGGTATACATGTGCTATGGTTGTTTGCTGCACCCATCAACCAGTCATCTACAGTAGGTATTTCTCCTAATGCTACCCCTCCCCTACCCTCCAACCCAGAAAGACCCTGGTCTGTGATGTTCCCCTCTGACAGGGTTTTTTAAAAACACTTTGAAAATGTCATTTCATTTTCTCCAGGCCACTATGGTTACCATTAAGAAATTTGTTGCCAGATGAATTAGGTCTCTTATATGTTATTGACTTCTCTTGCTGCATTTAGAATCTTCTTTTTTTTCTTGCCTTTGAGAGTTTGATCGTCAAATCCTTTTGTGGTAGTCTTATTTGGGTTGAATCTGATGTTATCAGACTTTCCTGTATCTGGATATTTATATATTGCTCAAATTTTGGGAAATGTTTTGTTATTACTTTTTTGAAAAACTTCCCACCCCTTGCTCTTGCTCAGCTCTCTCTTGAACACAAATAATTCTTACATTTGATCCTTTGAAGTAATTTTCTGCATCTTGTACCTCTCCCAGAGGTACAAAAAGGAGTTGGTAACATTCCTTCTGAAACTATTCCAAAAAAATAGAAAAAGAGGGAATCCTCCCTAGCTCATTTATTGAGGCCAGCATCATCCTGATACCAAAATCTGGCAGAGACACAACAACAAAAAAAATTTCAGCAATGTTCCTGATGAACATCTATGTAAAAATCCTCAATAAAATACTGGCAAACCAAATTCAGAAACACATCAAAAAGCTTATCCATCACTATCAAGTCTGCTGCATCCCTGGGATGCAAGGCTGGTTTAACATATGCAAATCAGTAAACAAAATTCATCACATAAACAAAACCATTAAAAAAAACCACATGATTATCTCAATACATGCAGAAAAGGTATTCAACAAAATTCAACACCTTTTCATGCTAAAAACCCTCAATAAACTAGGTATTGATGAAATGCACCTCAAAATAATAAAAGTTATTTATGACAAACCCACAGCCAATATCATACTGAATGGGCAAAAACTGGAAGCATTCCCATTGAAAACTGGCACAAGACAAGGATGTCCTCTCTCACCATTCCTATTCAACATAGTATTGGAATTTCTGGCCAGGGCATGCAAGCAAGAGAAAGAAATAAAGGGTATTCAAATAGAAAAACAAGAAGTCAAATTGTCTCTATTTGCAGATTACATGGTTTTACATATTTAGAAAACTCATTGTCTTAGCCCCAAATCTCTTTAAGCTGATAAGCCATTTCAGCAAAGTCTCAGGATACAAAGTCAATATGCAAAAATTACAAGCAGTCTTATACACCAATAATAGGCAGAGAGCCAAATCATGAGTGAACTCCCATTCACAATTGCTACAAAGAGAATTAAATACCTAGAAATACAACTTACAAAAGATGTGAAGGACCTCTTCAAGAAGAACTACAAACCACTGCTCAAGGAAATAAAAGAGGAAACAAATGATTGGAAACACATTTCATAGGAAAAATCAATATGGTGAAAATGGCCATACTGCCAAAACTTATTTATAGATTCATTGCTATTCATATCAAGCTACTATTAATTTTTTTTCACAGAATTAGAAAAAAAATACTTTAAATTTTATATAGAACCCAAAAAGGGCCCACATAGCCAAGATAATCTTAAGCAAAAAGAACAAAGCTGGAGGCATCACAGTACCTGACTTCATATTATACTACAAGGCTAAAGTCACCAAAACAGCATAGTACTGGTACCAAAACAGATATATAGATTAATAGAACAGAGAAGAGGCCTCAGAAATAACACCACACATCTACAACCATATAATCTTTGACAAACCTGACAAAAACAAGCAACAACAAAAGAATTATCTATTTGATAAATGATGTTGGAAACACTGGCTAGGCATATGCAGAATACTTAAACTGGATACCTTCCTTACACCTTATACAAAAATTAACTCCAGATGGATTGAAGATTTAAATGTAAGGCATAAAACCATAAAAACCCTAGAAGAAAACCTAGGCAATACCATTCAGGACATAGGCATAGGCAAAGACTTCATGACTAAAATGCCAAAAGCAATGGCACTGAAAGCCAAAATTAACAAATGGGGTCTAATTAAACTAAAGAGCTTCTGCACAGCAAAAGAAATCATCATCAAAGTGAGCCGGCAACCTACAGAATGGGAGAACATTTTGCTATCTATTCATCTGACAAAGGGCTAATATCCAGATTATACAAGCAACTTAAACAAATTTACAAGAAAAAGAAACCTCATCAAACAATGGGCAAAGCATATGCATAGACATTTCCCCAAAGAAGACATTTATGCAGCCAACAAACATATGAAAAAAAGCTCATCATCACTGGTCATTAGAGAAATGCAACTCTAAACCACAATGAGATATCATCTCACACCAGTTAAAATGGTGATTATTAAAAAGTCAGGAAATATGTTGGAGAGGATGTGGAGAAATAGGAACGCTTTTACACTGTTGGTGGGATGTAAATTACTTCAATCATTATGGTACAGTGTGGTGATTCCTCAAGGATCTAGGACCAGAAATAACATTTGACCCAGCAATGTCATTACTGGGTATATATCCAAACGATTATAAATCATTCTACTATAAAGACACATGCACACCTATGTTTATTGTGGCACTGTTAACAATAGCAAAGACTTGGAGCCAACACAAATGTCCATCAATGATAGACTGGATAAAGAAAATGTGGCATGTATACACCATGGAATACTATGCAGCCATAAAAAGGATGAGTTCATGTCCTTTGTAGGCACATGGATGAAGTTGGAAACAATTCTCAGCAAACTAACACAAGAACAGAAAACCAAACAATAAATGTTCTCACTCATAAATGAGTGTTGAACTATGAGAACACATGGACATGGGGGTGGGGAACATGACACACTGAGGCTTGTCGGGGAGTGGGGTGTTAGGGAAGGGATAGCATTAGGAGAAATATCTAATGTAGATGACAGGTTGATGGGTGCAGCAAACCACCATGGCACATGTATACATGTGTAACAAACCTGCTCGTTCTGCACAAGTACCCCAGAATGTAAAGTATAATAATAATTAAAAAATATATAAATAAATAAGATTGCTTTTTTATTTTTTTTTGTTGTTCACTGTGTCATATAGAAATGTGACTGATTTATGTATGTTGATATTGTATCCTGTCAGTTTACTGATTTTATCAGTTCCAATAGTTTTTTAATGGAATACTTAGTATTTTTTATAAATAATATAGTATTATTTGTAAACGAGAATGATTTGACTTCTTTTTTTCCACTGTGAATGTCATCTATATCTTTCTCTTGTCTGATTCCTCTAGCTAGAACTTCCAGTACTATGTTGAGTAACAGTAATGAAAGTGGGCATCTTTGCCTTGTTGCAGATCTTACATGAAAGGCTTTCAGTTTTTCCCCATTCATTATGGTAGTCACCGTGGGTCTTTTATATGTGGCCCTTATTATGCTGATGTATGTTCCTTCTTTACCATGGTTTTTGAGAGTTTTTTTCAATTATGAAGAAAAGTTAAAGTTTATCAAGTGCTTTTTCAGCCTTAATTAAAATAATTATATGGTTTTCTCCTTCATTGTGTTGATATGGTATATGACGTTGATTGATTTGCATATGTTGAAGCATTCTTGCATCCCAGGGATGAATGCCACTTGGTCATGATGTATATTCTAGCTAACGTATTGTTGAAGTTGGTGTGCCAGTATATTGTTGAAAATTTTTGTATCAATATTCATAAGTGATATGTCCCATAGTTTTCTTTTTTCTTTCCTTCCTTCCTTCCTTCCTTCCTTCTTTTCTTCCTCTTTCTTTCTTTCTTTCTTTTTCTTTCTTCTTTCTTTCTTCTTTCTTTCTTCTTCCTCTGATTGCTGTGCCTGCAACTATCTTCATAGTTTTTGTTATGTTGTATTTCCATTTTCACTTGTTTCAAGAAATTTTTAATTTTCTTCATAACTTCCTAATTGATCCACTAGCCATTCTGGAACATATTTTTTAATTTCTATGTGTTTGCATAGTTTCTGAAGTTCCTTCTGTCATCAATTTATAGTTATATTCCCTTTCGTTTAGAAAAGATACTTGACATGATTTTACATTTTTTTGAATTTATTAGCCTAACCTATGGTCTGTTGTTGAGAATGATCCATGTGATGAGGAGAAGAATATGTATCCTGCAGCTATTGGATGTAATGTTCTGTATCTATTAGGTCCATTTAGTCTAGTGTGCAGATTAAGTCCCATGTTTCTTTGTTCATTTTCTGTCTGATCTGCCCAGTGCTGAAAGTTAGATGTTGAAATCTCCAGTTATCATTGTATTGGGACCTAACTTTCCTTTCTTTCTTTTTTTAAACTGTACATTAGTTTCTGGGGTACATGTGCTGATCATGCAGGAGTGATGGATAGGTACACACTTGGCCAGGTGATTTGCTTCCTCCATCTCCCTGTCACCTGCAACTGGCATTTCTCCCCATATTATCCCTTCAGCCTCCCTTCCCTGTACTGTCCCTCCCTTAGGTCCCTTCCACCAACCCCAGTGTGTAATGCTACTCTTCCTGTGTTCATGTGTTCTCATTGTTCAACACCTGCATATGAGAGAGAATGTGCAGTGTTTGGCTTTCTATTTTTATGACAGTTTGCTGAGAATGATGGTTTCCAGATTCATCCAGGTCCCTACAAAGGACATGAACTCATTGTTTTTTATGGCTGCATAGTATTCCATGGTGTATATATACATTTTCTTTGTCCATTCTATCATTGATGGGCATTTGGATTGGTTCCAGATCTTTGCTATTGTACATAGGGCTGCAATGAACATATGTGTGCATGTGTCTTTATAGTAGAATGATTTATAGTTCTTTGGGTATATACCCAGTAGTGGGATTGCTGAGTCAAATGGAATTTCTATTTCTAGATCCTTGAGAAATCGCCACACTGTCTTCCACAATGGTTGAACTAATTTACACTCCCACCAAATGTGTAAGAGTGTTCCTATTTCTCCACATCCTCTCCAGCATCTGTTGTTTCCAGATTTTTTAATGATCGCTATTCTAACTGGTGTGAGATGATATCTCAGTGTGGTTTTGATTTGCATTTCTCTAATGATCAATGATGCTGAACATTTTTTCATATGTTTGTTGGCCTCATATATGTCCTCTTTTGAAAAGTGTCTGTTCATATCCTTTGCCCACTTTTGAATGGGGTTGTTTGTTTTTTTCTTGTATATTTGTTTTAGTTCTTTGTAGATTCTGGATATTAGCCCTTTGTCAGATGGGTAGATTGCAAACTTTTTTTTCCCATTCTGTTGGTTGCTGGTTCACTCCAATGATTGTTTATTTTGCTGTAATGAAGCTCTGGAGTTTAATTAGAACCCATTTGTTTATTTTGACTTTTGTTGCCAGTGCTTTTGGTGTTTTAGTCATGAAGTCCTTGCCTATGCCTATGTCCTAAATGGTTTTGCCTAGGTTTTCTTCAGGGGTTTTTATGATGTTAGGTCTTATGTTTAAGTCTTTAATCCATCTGCAGTGAATTTTAGTGTAAGGTGTGAGGAAGGGGTCCAGTTTCTGCTTTCTGCACATGGCTAGCCAGTTTTCCCAACACCATTTATTAACATGAAATCCTCTCCCCATTGCTTGTTTTTGTCAGGTTTGTCAAAGATAAGATGGTTGTACATGTGTGGAATTGCGTCTGAGGCCTCTGTTCTGTTCCATTGGTCTATACTCTGTTTTGATACCAGTACCATGCTGTTTTGATTACTGTAGCCTTGTAGTATAGTTTGAAGTCAGGGAGCATGTTGCCTCCAGCCTCGTTCTTTTTGCTTAGAATTGATTTGGCTATGTGGGCACTTTTGGTTTTATATGAAGTTTCAGGTGTTTTCTTCCAGTTCTGTGAAGAGGGACATAGGTAGCTTGATGGGGATAGCATTGAATCTATAAATTACTTTGGGTAGTATGGCCATTTTCACAATATTGATTCTTCCTAACAATGACCAGGGAATGTTTTTCCATCTGTTTGTGTCCTCTCTTATTTCCTTGAGCAGTGGTTTGTCGTTCTTGAAGAGGTCCTTTACATCCTTTGTTAGTTGTATTCCTAGGTATTTTATTCTGGTTGTAGCAATTGTGAATGGCAGTCCGTTCTTGATTTGGCTCTCTTTAAGTCTGTTATTGGTGTATAGGAATGCTTGTGATTTCTGCACATTGATTTTGTATCCTGTGACATTGCTGAAGTTGCTTATCAGTTTCAGGAGATTTTGGGATGAGATGACAGGGTCTTCTAAATATGCAATCACGTCATCTGCAAATAGAGATAGAGAGGGCATCCTTGTCTAGTGCCAGATTTCAAAGGGAATGCTTCCAGTTTTTTCCTGTTCAGTATAATACTGTCTGTGGGTTTGTCATAAATAGCTTTTATTATTTTAAGATATGTTCAGTCAATATCTAGATTCTTGAGAGTTTTTGAAGGGCTGTTGAATTTTATCAAAGACCTTCTCTGCATCTATTGAGATAATCATGTGGTTTTTGTCTTTGGTTCTGTTTATGCGGTGGATTACTTTTATAGACTTGCATATGTTGAACCAGCCTTGCATTCCCAGGATGAAGCCTACTGGATTGTGATGGATAAGTTTTTTGATGTGCTGTTGCAATTGGTTTGCCAGTATTTTATTGAAGATATTTGCATCTATGTTCATCATGGATATTGGCCTGAAGTTTTCTTTTCTTGTTGAATCTCTGCTGGGTTTGGTATCAGGATGATTTTGGTCTCATAAAATGATTTGGGAAGGATTCCCTCTTTTTGGATTGTTTGGA
>CAUYLG010030501.1:0-86170 GCA_963573385.1 Cacajao melanocephalus
CAATTATTGGCATAAAAGAGGTTTTTAATACCCATTTTTAGACTGCATTCTAGCCTGGGCAATAGAACAAGAATCCTGTTCTCTCTCCCTCTTTCTCTTCCTCTTTCTTTCTCTCTTACATTCTTTTTCTTTCTTTCTTTCTTTCTTTCACTCTTTCTTTCTTCTTTTCTTTTTCTTTCTTTCAAAAAAAAAGATGCAACATTTATTTACATGTTGTTTTGTCTCATAATAAAGTGAAAATATTAGCTGGATTAAATCGTTTTATTGCATTAAGAATGAAAAGCACAATTCATGACCAAAAAAATTTGTAATAATTACAAGACAAGAGACCTAACAATAGAGCAGACCGTCAACTCCACCATCAGTTGGCAATCACTGCCTATCCCTGCCAAGCAAGCTCAACCTCATGTTTCCAGGCTTGGGTCACTGTCCCTTAAGGATGATTTATTAAGTAAAAAAGATACACACACACAATATATATGTCTTCCTATTTTATTACATGTTCTTTCAATATATTTAAGGAAAAAATATTGTCTGGGTTGTTTTGAGAGTTTGGTTTTGGTTTTGGAATGTTTCGGTTGGTTTTAGGATGTTTAGGATCACTTCACAGAAGAGAGATTTAGAAACACTGATTTAACCTCATCTTCAGTGGGGAAAACTGAAGCCAAGGAGGGGAAATATCCTGCCCAAGATGGTAAGTCATTCTTGGCTTCAGCCGTTTAGGAAGAAAAGACTTGGAGAAGATTCATGGGCATGCTAAGTACCTGCTGGTCTCTGATCCTGAGGGGAGTATGGGACTCACAAGGAGCCAGTGGCTTCTGGGAGTCACAGGCAGAATCAGAAGAATTGAAGCTATTCCTGGAATATATATATATATTCCTGGTATATATATACATATATATATATATATATATATATATATATGAGAGAGAGAGAGTCTATATATATATAGACTCTCTCTATATATATAAATATAGACTCTATATATATAGAGAGAGAGAGTCTATATATATATATATAGAGAGAGAGAGAGAGAGAGAGAGTCTCACTGTGTTGGCCAGGCTGGTCTCAAACTGCTGGCCTCAAGCAATACTTTGGCCTTGGCCTCCCAAAGTGCTGGAACTGCAGGCGTAAGCCACCATGTTGGAATGTTTAAGATGTCAAGCATTTAAAACAGAGATCCCAACCGGGCACAGTGGCTCACGCTGGTAATCTCAACACTTTGGGAGGCTGAGGCCAGATAATCACCTGAGGTCAGGAGTTCAAGACCAGCCTGACCAACATGGCGAAATCCCATCTCTACTAAAAATACAAAAATTGGCCAGGTGTGGTGGCACGCACCTGTAATCCCAGCTACTTGGGAGGCCAAAGCACGAGAATGACTTGAACCCACGAGGCTGAGATTGCAGTAAGCCAACATCACACCACTGCACTCCAGCCTGGGTGACAGAGCGAGACCCTGTCTCAAAAATAATAATAATAATTACATTTTTAAAAACAGAGATCAGGTAGGTCCTTGGCCCTTATTTAGAGATTTGATTATTTTCTTAATATGCATAACCATATAGGGAGTTTTGTTTTTGTTTTTGTTTTTGTTTTTGTTTTTGTTTTTGAGAAGGAGTCTTGCTCTGTCACCCAGGCTGGAGTGCAGTGGCACGATCTTGGCTCACTGCAACCTCCGCCTCCCAGGTTCAAGCGATTCTCCTGCCTCAGCCTCTCCAGTAGCTGGGCCTACAGGCACCTGATACCACAACCGGCTAATTTTTTGTATTTTTAGTAGAGACAGGGTTTTACCATGTTCGCCAGGATGGTCTCGATCTTCTGACCTTGTGATCCACCTGCCCCGGCCTCCCAAAGTGCTGGGATTACAGGCATGAGTCACCGTGCCCGGCCTCATCTAGTGAGTTTACAAATAGCCTTCAGTCTAACTGGGTGGGTCTAAATTGCCTCAGCGTGTCCTTAGTCCCAGCAAGCAATAGACTTGGAGTGTGGGCAGGCTCCCACTTGCTGTGACGATGCTGGCAGAAGCCACAACAAAGTCAGATCCATTCAGCTCTACTGGGCATAGTTCCACTGAGCAAATATTTTTAAATATTTTCCTTGTTTGTTTTGGGAGTTTTGTTGTTGTTGTTGTTGTTTTTGTTTTTTTGTTTTGCGACAGGGTCTTGCTCTGTCACCCAGGCTGGAGTGCAGAGGCACAATCACAGCTCACTGCAGCCTTGACCTCCTTGGGCTCAGGTGATCCTCCTGCCTCAGCCTTCCAAGTAGCTAAGACTACAGGCGTGTGCCACTAAGCCTAACTAATTTGGGGGTTTTTTGTTGTGGTTGTTTTGTTATTTTGAGACAGAGTCTTGCTCTGTCACCCAGGCTGGAGTGCAGTGGTGCTATCACAGCTCACTGCAGCCTTGACTTCCCTGGGCTCTGGTGATCCTCCCACCTCAGCCTTCCAAGTAGCTGAGACTACAGGCATGTACCACTACACCTGGCTAATTTGAGGGGGGGAGTTACTGTGGTTGGTTTTTTGTTTGTTTGTTTTGTAGAGATGGGATTTTGCCATGTTGCCCAGGCTGATCTCAAACCCCTGGGCTCAAGTGATCCACCTGCCTCAGTCTCCCAAAGTGCAAGGATTACAGTCATGAGCCATCGTGCCTGGCCCAAAATATTTTTTTATTAAAAAGAAATTCCAGGAATAGCTTCAGTTCTTCTGACTCTACCTGAGACTCCCATCAGTCCACTGGTCCCTCATGGGCGCCAAGCCACCCTGATTTCCCTGCACTAACACCAGGAAGCTAGGGAAAGCTGGCGCCTTAACCCCTGCTGCTGGGACCTGAGACACATGCAAAACCATGGTGCCAATAACAGGTTCATTCATTCTCCCTGTGCCCCAGGGACTTGCCTAAGGCCCTCACTTACCCACCAGCAAAGCCCACAGATTGGCACTGGTTGTCAGATTCCAATCGTGGATCAGGAGGTGACACGGTAGAGAAGTCTAGGAAGCAAGGGATGTTTGGAAAGGCATGTGGTGGGCACAGAAACTCAAAGGGACCCCCCATCCCAGCAGAGGGTGCAGTCTCAGGTAGTGCAACCTAGAGCAGGTATATTCAACCTTGAGGAATGCGTAGAACTTTTTTTTTTTGAGACAGGGTCTTGCTTTGTTGCCTAGACTGGAATGCAGAGACACAATGATGGCTCACTGCAGCCTCCAGCTCTAAGGCTCAAGCAGTCCTCCTTCCTCCTACTGCCTACCTCCTACCTCAGCAGCAGCCCCCTCAGCCCTCAGTAGCTGGGACTACAGATGCATGCCACAATGTCCGGCTAATTTTTTTTTAATTTTTTGTAGAATCGGAGTCTCACAAATCTATATATTACCTATACTCCAATAACAGATTCCTTCTTAACGCCTCCAAAAAAAAATAAATGATTCAATATGATAAAGACATCACTTTTTCTTAAACTGTTTTTCTTAAACAGTTTAACTTTTTCTTTCTTAACTTTTTCTTAAACTGTTATCCAGAAACTTAGTGTAACACTAATCAAAATCAAAATTTTTATAAAACTTTATAACTGATTTTTAAAACTCCATCTAGACCAGGCGCAGTGGCTCACACCTGTAATCCCAGCACTCTGGAAGGCCAACGCAGATGAATAACTTGAGGTCAGGAGTTCAATACTAGTCTGGCCAACATGGTAAAACCCCATCTCTACAAAAAATATAAAAATTAGCTGGGGGTGGTGGGGGGGTGCCTGTCATCTCAGCTACTCAGGATGCTGAGTAGCATCCTGAACCTGGCAGGCAGAGGTTGCAGTGAGCTGAGATCACACCACTGCACTCCAGCCTGGACAACAGAGATTCTGTCTTTAAATAAATAAATAATCTCCATCACAAGAGAATATATACAATGGCCATGATTCTTTTTTAAATAGCGTGACAATGTAGGTAGAGTTGTCCTCTTGGCTATCAAATTATCCTATAAAGCTATGGCAACAGTGGTATTGGTATATAAATACACAAATAGAGCTGACTAATGTATACATGGAAATTTAGTTTATGATAAAGGAGCACTTCAAAATGGTAGGAAAAGGAGCAGGGCACAGTGGCTCAAGCCTGTAATCCCAGCACTTTGGGAAGCCGAGGTGGGCAGATCACCTGATCTCAGGAGTTCAAGACCAGCCTGACCAACATGGTAAAACCTTTTCTCTACTAAAAATACAAAAATTAGCCAGGCATGGTGGTGCATGCCTGTAGTCCCAGCCACTTGGGAGACTGAGGCAAGAGAATCGCTTGAACCCCAGGAAGCGGAGGTTGCAGTGAGCCGAGATCACACCACTGCACTCCAGCCTAGGTGACAGAGCGAGACTCCATCTCAAAACAAACAAACAAAAAAAAGACAAAATGGTAGGGAAAAGGTGGCTAGTTGAATACATGGTGTTGGGCTATCTAGATGGAAAAGAGTAAAGCTATGTTTCAACTTCACATCATACCGTCTAAGATAAATAGTTTTTAACTATAAAAGTATTAGCAGAAAGTATGCAAAATGGGTTTAAACCATTGAGGAAAACGAAGACTTTCTCAAGCAAAACATAAAATATACAAGTCATAAATGGAGTATCTTAGTCTGTTCTGATTGCTATAACAAATACCATAATCTGGGTGACTTAGGGACAGTATTTCTCACAGTTCTGCAGTCTAGGAAGTCCAAGAGAGTCCAAGACCCAGGTGCCAATAGATTCAGTGTCTGGTGAGGGCCTGCTTCCTGTTTCATAAATGACTATCTTCTCCCTGTGTCCTCACATGGTGGAAGGGACAACAAGGGTCTCTTTCACAAGGGCACTAATCCCGTTCATGAGTGCTCTACCCTCATGACCTAATTACCTCCCAAAGGTCTCACCTCCTAACATCACATTGGTAAATTACATTTAACATATGAATTTCCGGGGACACAAACATTCAGTCTACAGCAAGGAAGAAGTAATAAATGTAGCCATTTAAAAAAGACAATAAGGCTGGGTTCAGTGGCTCACCTGTAATACCAGCACTTTGGGAGGCCGAGGCAGGTGGATTGCTTGACCTCAGGAGATCAAGACCAGCCTGAACAACATGGTGAAACCCATCTCTACAAAATACACAAAAACGAGTTGTGCGTGTTGGTGCTCACCTCTAGTCCCAGCTACTTGGGAGGCTGAGCAAAAGGATCACTTGAACCCGGGAGGTTGAGGCTGCAATGAGCCGAGATTGTGCCACTGCGCTCCAGCCTGGCTGACAAAGTGAGACCCTGTCCCAGAAAAAAAAAAAGAGAGAGAGAGAGAGATCCCTTCCCAACCCACTCTTATTATGGATCATCTGGGGTATTTTCTCCCTCGCTGCCGCAAACTAAATAACCTACCTTTTTTTTTTTTTTTACTGCTAGTATTGTTCCTGGCAGTCTTTGGTCAGTGAATATTCACAATAATATTTTATTATTAATTGTTTTTGTGTTATTTTATTTTATATGATAAAACATGTTATTGATTTCTTCATGAGTTATATTATTTGTGACTTCATTTCAATAAGATAAAGGCAGAACTATAAAATATTTGTTTGATAAAGGGGCACCAGGGCTGGGCACAGTGGCTCATGCCTGTAACCCCAGCACTTTGGGAGTCTGAAGCGAGCAGGTCACCTGAGGTCGGGAGTTTGAGACCAGCCTGACCAACTCGGAGAACCCCATCTCTGCTAAAAATACAAAAAAATTAGCTGGATGTGGTGGCCCATGCCTGTAATCCCAGCTACTCAGGAGGCTGAGGCAGGAGAATTGCTTGAACCCGGGAAGCAGAGGTTGTGGCAAGCCAAGATCATATGAAAAAAGAAAAAAGAAAAAGGGGCACCAAGTCCAGCAGGATTGAGAAACACCAGGGGAAAGAGTTCTTTGCCAGATTGCAAGACAAATTCGAATTATGGCCACCCCAACCTGAGCAGGCTCTCTGGACTCCCGTAGTTGGGCTGTCTGAGACATTTCCCCACATCCTGGTGGCTGTCAACCAGGACTGCATGGGAAATCCTTCAGCAGAAATGAGGGGCTCCCATAGACAGTGCTACAGGAGCCTGCCCACACACCCCAGAGGCTACAGCTGGACCAGATGACAGCTGCAAATCCTCAATGGCCTGTGAGGGAGACCAAACTCTTCACATGGAAGGTGGTTAGGAGATGTGCATATAACATGCAAAAACGCAAGAAGCTGGGATAAAGGAATAACAGATAAACCTCCAGGCCAGCCTTTAGTTGAGGAAGCTTTGCAGGAACAGGGAAAGCCTGGCATTGAAGCAAGTAGGTAGAGAAAACCCTTCAATGCCCACCAGAAAGGTGGGAGCATCCCTGGAGGGAATCTTCTCCAACTGCCCTTTGCCCCAGTGAAAATTCATATGAGAAGAGGAGGCATAGCATGTCCCAGCTGCACACCTCCTGAGGTAAAAAAGAGACACAGAATTACGGAGAGTGAGACGCTGAGGCATCTGTATCACACTGTCTCCCTAGGTGCAGGGCAAATGACCGGCGGCCTCATGTAAGGAACACTGGGCACCATGAGAATCATGAACACAGAGCATTAGCCCAGAATCTACCTTTACCTTGTTAAAATTATTCCCCCAGCCCTACACTTCATGTTGTTTACCTCCCTCCAGGAAGACTATCAAGCCCAGATGATTACACTTCCCTCCCTTCACACCCCCACCCAACCCACCATGAATACCCCCATTAAAGCACATTCTTCTGAACTCAGGCTCTGCCCTCTGTTAACAGGCGGCTTTCCTGCAGAAAGAAGTACCCATGGACCAGGTGCCATGGCTCACGTCTATAATCTCAGAACTTTGGGAGGCTGAGGCAGGCAGACCACCTGAGATCAGGAGTTTGAGACCAGCCTGGCCAATATGGTGAAACCCCATCTCTACTGAAAATACAAAAAATTACCCGGGCATGGTGGCAGGCACCTGTAATCCCAGCTGAAGCAGGAGAATCTCTTGAACCCAGAAGGCAGATGTTGCAGTGAGCCCAGATGGCACCACTGTGCTCCAGCGTGGGCAACAAGAAACTCAGCCTCAAAAAAAAAAAAAAAAAGGCTGGGCATGGTGGTTTATGCCTGTAATCCCAGCACTTTGAGAGGCCAAGGCGGGTGGATCAAGAGCTCAGGAGTTCAAGACCAGCCTGACCAACATGGTGAAACTCCGTCTCTACTAAAGATTTAAAAAAAATTAGCCGGGCTTGGTAGCATGTGCCTGTAATCCCAGCTACTCAGGAGGCTGAGGCAGGAGAATCACTTGAACCCAGGAGGTGGAGGTTGCAGTGAGCTGAAATCACGCCATTGCACTCCAGCCTGGGCAACAGGGCAAAACTCCATCTCAAAAAAAAAAAAGAAGTACCCATGAAGCTGGTTCTGCCAAACTAGGTGGAAGGCAAAAAGAAACTGTCCCCAGCTCTGGGTGTGGGGCCCTCAGCTGGCAGGGCTAGGGGTCAGGGATGGGTGACCTCGCAGGATATTACTTGGCTCGGGGGTGAGTGACCTTGATAAAAGATGCTATGATAGCTCACTTCAGCCTTAAACTCCCAGGCTCAAGCAATCCTCCCACCTCAGCACCAACCCCTGACCCCAGGGTAGCTGGGACTACGTGCACATATCACCACATTCGGCTAATTTTTCTTTTCTGTAGAACCAGGGTCTCATAAATCTATACATTACTTATACTCCAATAATAGATTCTCCCTTAAAGCCTCCAAAAAAAATGAATGATTCAATACCATAAAGATATCATTTTTTCTTAAATTTTCTTTTTTTGAGAAAAAGTCTCACTCTATTGCCCAGTCTGGAGTGCAGTGGCACAATCTCTGCTTACTGCAACCTCTGCCTCCTGAGTTGAAGCAATTCTCATGCCTCAGCCTCCCAGGCAGCTGGGATTACAGGTGTGCACCACCTCGCCTGGCTAATTTTTGCATTTTTAATAGAGATGGGGTTTTACCATGTTGGCCAGGCTGGTCTTGAACTCCTGACCTCAATGATCCCACCTCAGCCTCCCAAAGTGCCGGGATTACAGATGTGAGCCACTGCCCTCAGCCACTTTTTCTTAAATTATATTATCCATAAATTCAATTTCTTAAATTATATTATCCATAAAATCCATAAATCCAAAATCACAATATTTATAAAACTTCATGAACACAAAGCATTAGTCCAGAATCTACCCCCATGGGACCCAGGGACTTCAGTCATCAGCACAAGGGGCTCTTTTCCCCATAATGTTCACATTTATCAAAGTAATGCAGTCATTAAAGAAAATTAGGCAAAATATTTTAAAAGTAGAAAGAGGAACACAGTTTCACCCACTTCCACCTTCAAAAACAACTTTGCAAACATGGCAGTGTATCTCCCTTCAAATGTTTATAAAATTTGCAGGTTTGCTCTAACATACAACAATGTTATTAAATATGTTTGGTGGTCCTAAAAGTCACACCCTGAGAACAGGCACCCAGAGCACAGTTGCATTTAGAATAAACTCCAAGTTCCTTCACACATCCTGCAGGCCGGTATGGTCTGGCCCTGCCTCCCTGCCCAGTCTCATCTCTCAACCCCACTGGCCTCTCTGCCCCCCGGGCAGACTGTTTTTTCAGTCCTGGAAGGCACCCAGCCCTGTCCACGTTGGTGACGCTAGATGCGCCATTCTGTTCCTAACGTGCTTCGGACGCCCCGAGACCTTGTTCACATCCTCTCAAAATTCAACTTGGTTCTGGGGCCTCCCCTGGCCTCCCCCATCCCCATCTCAGTTAAAGCCCCTCTGTCATTCTCTTTCACAGCCCTCTACCTTTCCTGAATAATACCTCCCCCAATTTCTAAGGATACACTTTGCTTATCTGTTTGGCATCTGTGTCCCCCGCTGGAGGGACATGGGCAGGGCGACATGTGTTTTGCCCCTCTCTGGTGCTCCCCTCCTCGCTGTTCTTTTGTTGCACATCTCCCTGTTTCATCTGCTCCAGCACAACTTGCTCCCAGTCCCATCATCTTCCAACCTCATGCTTCAAATCCAATGCATAATCTCTCTTTGCAACCCCCAAATAGTGTCTCCAGCTGTGACCTCTGTTTCTCTCCTCTAGTAGGAGGGAGTCTCCTCCCTGCTTTTTTGCTTCAGCTGGGAGGTGAGCAGCCCTATCTGCTCCCACCCAGCCTGACCCTAAGCAGCAGTCTCTCCACAGCTGCTGAAGAAGTTGCTGCAGACTTCTCCCAGCCCCAGGATCAAAAACATCCAGTGACATCAAGCTTGTGCCACAAAGTTCCAGAGGCACCTCTGGGTTGCTGGGAGAAGCAGCAGTAACTTCATGCTGGTGTCTGGGGTGCAGAGGCGAAAGGGCCCCACTCTGAGCTCACAGAGTGCTGGAGGTTCAGGCTGCGGAACACTGGAACACAGATGTTCCCCAGGAGCCTAGATGGCCATTTCTTAGGCACTTATGAATCTTCACAGGCACAGGTCCCACCATCTTGGGTGAGGCAAAGTACAGTTCACCTTCATTATTCACAGTAGTTATGATCTATAAAGTTGGCTGGAGGCCAGGTGCAGTGGCTCATGCCTATAATCCCAGTACTTTGGGAGGCCAAAGTGGGAGGATCACTTGAGGCCAGGAATTCAAAAGCAGCCTGGGCTTTTTTTTTTTTTTTCATTGAGGCCCCATCTGCACAAAAGAAAATGTGTTCTAATTGGGCGGGCATAGTCGCCCATGCCAGTAGTTACAGCTGCTCAGGAAGCTGAAGCAGGAGGATCTCTTGAGCCCAGGAGTTCAAGGTTACAGTGATTTATGATCACACCACTGCACTCCAGCCTGGGCAACAGAAGAAGATTGTCTCTAAAAAAAACCAAAAGCTCATTGAGATACCATCTCACACCAGTTAGAATGGCGATCATTAAAAAATCAGGAGACAACAGATGCTGGAGAGGATGTGGAGAAATAGGAACACTTTTACACTGTTGGTGGGAGGGTAAATTAGTTCAACCATTGTAGAAGACAGTGTGGTGATTCCTCAGGGATCTAGAGATAGAGATATCATTTGACCCAGCAGTCCCATTACTGGGTATATACCCTAAGGATTATTAATCGTTCTATTATAAAGACACATGCACATGTATGTTCATTGTGGCACTGTTTACAATAGCAAAGACTTGGAACCAGCCCAAATGCCCATCAATGATAGACTAGATAAAGAAAATGTGGCACATATACACCATGGAGTACTATGCAACCATAAAAAAAGGATGAGTTCATGTCCTTTGCAGGGACAGGAGGAAGCTAGAAACCATAATTCTCAGTAAACTGACACAAGAACAGAAAACCAAACACTGCATGTTCTCACTCCTAAATGAATGTTGAACAATGGGAACACATGGACACAGGGAGAGGAACATCACACACTGGGGCCTATTGGTGGATTGGGGGGCTAGGGGAGGAATAACAGAGGGTGGTGGGATTGGGGATGGATAACATTAGGAGAAATATTTAATGTAGATGATGGGGAGGACGGATGCAGCAAACCACCATGGCATGTGTATACCTATGTAACAAACCTGCATGATCTGCACATGCATCCCAGAACTTAAAGTATAACAATTAAAAATATATACAGATGTGTAATGATTAAGGCAGAATGGCATTAACTAGAACACCATTCTGTCTTACTAATGGGACTAGAAAAAAATGAACAATGAACCAAAATAGAGAGCACAGAAAGAGATCTTCATGTACATGGAACTATAATGTATAAAATGACATAAGAGAAAGGAGGGACAATTAACTACACAGAGCTGCAAAATTTGGTTCTCCATGTGTAAAAATTGCAATTGCATCTCTCTCTCATACTTTTCACAAAATCAACCTTCTGCGTGTGTGTATTTGCATGTGTGTGTTTCTTTCTGACCTTGAAATAAGAAAAGATTTCTTAAACAAAATTCAGAAAATTCTAGCAATAAAATAAAAAATTGATACATTTGACTTCATTAAAATTAAAAGCCTTTATTCATCAAAAGATGACTCAAAGAAAGAGAAAGGACAAGGTAAAACTCAGAGAAAATTTCCAAGAAATAGATGACTAACAAAACATTAATATCAAGAATCTATAAACAGCACCTACGAAAAATATTTTTTAATTTTTTTTTTTGACACAGTCTCACCCTGTTGCTCAGGCTGGAGTGCAGTGGCATGCACTCTTAGTTCACTGCAACCTCCACCTCCCAGGTTCAATCAATTATCCTGCCTCAGCCTCCCAAGTAGCTGGGATTACAGGCATGCACCCTAATTTTTTTGTATTTTTAGTAGACACGGGGTGTCGCCATATTGGCCAGGCTGGTCTCGAACTCCTGACCGTGTGATCCACCCTCCTTGGCCTCCCAAAGTGCTGGGATTACAGGCGTAAGCCACTGTGCCCAGCAAAAAATATTTTTTTTAAACGCAAACAATGCAATAAAAAAATTAGCAGCAGTCATCAGGTATTTTTGCAGACAATGAAACACTTATAGCTAGTAACATATGAAGAAATGCTAAGCCTTGGTAGCAATCAGGAAAATGAAAAAATAAGATAATGAGAATTCATTCAGTTGGAAAAATAAGAAGTCTGACAATACTCAGTGTTCAAGGGAACATGGTTTAATGTAGATATTTTATACCTTGCCAGGTGGAGTGTAAAATGATACAAATGCTTTGGCATTATCTTGTAAATGTGAACAGCCAGCTACTCAGAGACCCAACAGCAGAATGAACAAATAAAGTGTGGATATTTCACACACTGGAATATTATACAGACACACAAAGTAACATATTAAAGCATACTGGAAAAATATGTCCCAGAAGACAATATCCAGTAAGATAATTTTTACAATGTTAAATACAAGTAAAACGAAACAATTTTGGGTAAAGGTATTATGTGTGATTAAAGCCTTTGAAAAATAAACAAGATAATAATCACAACCTTTAGAATGGTGATCACCTCTGTGGTGTAGAAGAGGCAGATAGATGGGATGAGGAAAGAGCCCGTGGGTAGATGTAAGTTATTGGTAATACATTCTTCTTAGTTTGAGTTGTAGGTTTCCAAGTGCTTATTACATTTTTTAATAAATAAAAGAGGACCAATCATCATCATATATAATGAAAAGGATTATGATCAGATTCAGGATACCTGAGATCACATTTTTAAAATCTAGGATACATATGCAATTGAATATTGGCAAGTCCCAAAACTGCCATCTATTAAAAGTACCTGTCTGCTATCCATGTAACTGCAGACTAGAGACTTGTGGCCATGTGGCTCTGCACTCCCCCTTTACCCCTGAGCACAGATAGCAGATAGATCTGCAGCCCCCTAATCCTGCAACCACTTTTCCTTGAAATGGGTATGGCAGACATCAACAATGGACCTGCCAAGACTTCAAACTCCTCCACACAGCTTTCCACAGTCACCTGGGACAAAGCATATGGAATAGTGGGTGAGTTCTATACACAGAAGCCACATCCAGATATTCAGAACTGCAGACAATTCAGAGAGGAATAATTCAAGGGTCATAGGTAAGGGAAGAGGAGAAAAGTCTGCTAATGAAGAAGGAGAAGACCATGAGACTGCCCTGTGGCTCCCAGCTTGACAAAGTCCTGAGGTCCCAGAGAGAAAGAGAAAATCAGGATAGACAATACCATATTTAACTTGACATGTGGAAAATATGCTATGCTGTGAGGTGTGGAGGCTGGAAATAGAAAGCAATTTCCCAAAGAAAGATCTCTGTTCTTGGGTGATGGGGTCATTTGGGGTCCCTGCGGGAAGATTGGATATTGAGAGCTCAGGAAGGAAATGTGATTCCTCCAGTGCCTCCCTGGATGCTCACAGCAAGCAGGACCTTAGCCAAGACAGATGATTCCAAAGAAGACCTGAGGGCATGGCTGATATCAGCAGCCTCTTCACTCCAATTGTCCCCAGAGCTCCTCAGAGCCAGAACCACGACTCAGAACAGGTACCCCAGCAAATGTCAGAGAGATAAAGTCTCTCTGTGAGGCACCTGTGATGCATAGTTCTTTTTTTGGTTGAAAGCCAAAGTCTTTTGGGCCTGAGACTCGAGTCATTTAGGAAGGACATCCAAGGGAGGAAAGGAGGAAAAGAAATAAGAAGGAAGGAACCATCTTTCTCTTGTAAACTCCTTAGTGGCATGGGAAACAGCTGTGTATTTTTTACAGCACCTTCACTGCCTAGCAGTATATGGGGCATAGTATATTCTCAATAAGTATTGTCTATTTCCTACTGAATTCCTCCCATGCATCAGGCTCATTTAAGCAACAGGGAATATTCAGGGAAAGGATGTGTCATGCAAGCATTAAATAGGCTCAGAGGCTGGCAGTGGAGGGGTATTGAGGGAGAAACGAAGGAAAGCAGTCCTGTCAAGGGAACTGTGTATCTTGGAAGCTTTGCTTGCAGCCCAGGATCTCAGCAAGGGCAGAGGAACAGGAGGATTAACACCTCACAGAAAATTGTCTCCATGTAAAAATAATAAAGACAGAATATTTTATGTGGTGGCCCAGGGCAATGGAGTGAACACAAAATCAAAAAATCAGAAGTCTAAAGTAAGGTGTCATTTCTCAGTTTTCTCATCTGTTAAGTGGGTATGATGCCTACCAAGGTGACGTAGGGATTAAGTGATATGGATATGGATGTGGAAGTATGACAAAAATATTGAAACATTGTAGAAACACAAGGAAATGTCGCTGGCAAGTGCTAAGCCAACTCAAAGATGTGTCTAGGTATAGGCAACTTGCAAATTCCTGGAAACAAAAGTCCAGGAAGATACAGCGCCCAAACCCAAGATCCGAACTGGTTTAGGCATAGCAGAAAAGCACTGGGTCTGCCCGAAGACCCCCATGAATAAGATTTGCTCAGCACCCCCTGCTATGGCAGGTGCATGTCAAGAACAGCAGAACCATCATCCCTGGGGAGACAGAGGGTAAGTCAGCGCTCTACTGGGAGACCTTCCCTAAGCCTCTGTGAAGATCCCACCACATTCATCTTGTGGGTTGGGCAACAGCAAGCCACGGAACCACCCCCAGGCAGCTCCCGGAAAATAGCTCCCAAGGACTGGCCCTACTTCCACAGATTCATTGTATCAGTCACAACTCTCTTGTGTGCAGTTTCCTGCCATTTGCGATTCACTTGTCATATACTTTCTTTAAGTTCTCTCAATCCTGTCACATCTGTCAGTATTTTTATACTCATTTATCAGATGAGAAAACTGAGACTCAAACTGGCCCAAAGTCATGTAAGTGGTTTGTGGCAAAGTCAGGATTTAAGCTGATATATTATTGGCCACAAAGCCACTGTTTGGGACCTCAGTGTTAATAAATTCATCAGAACAGCATCCAGAAAGTACTGGCACGGTTTGTGAGTTTCTTTTTTGGCTGAGTAGGGCATGGGGTAGAGGGGATGGGATTACACTTTGAGCCAAAGGTCCTTCAAGGGAGTGCACGTTGGGGATCAAGGTGAGGTTCTGATGTCCATTTGATCATCTTTTAGCCACAGACTCAAGAGTAGCTAGACACTAGCTCTTCCTTGTAGGCTCCAGTGGAGGAAGCAGTAGGAATTAGGAAACAAAGGGTCACCCAGTATCCCCAGGACAGAGGCCTATGATATAAGCTGATTCTATATTCATGGATCTAGAACCACATGAATCTAAATCTTGGAATCAGTGCTAGAACCTCTGCAGATAGAAGGAGAAAGAGAGAGACCATCAGCCCCAAGAAGGGTTCGGCCTAAATTACCCACCAAGAGGTATTTTTGGAATGGGAGGGAAAGAGGAAAGACCAAGCTGGATCTCCCCATGGGAGCATGAGAAGAAAGAGGGTCTGTGTCCAGCATTCCAGAGTGACTGTGCACCCTCCCAAACACACACACACAATAGAAATTGAAGCACAATTAAGATCTCATGCATTGACCAATCAGCCCTCTTTCCTCTTAGGGGAATTGAAAATGGGCTTTAGAAGAAAGACAGAACCGCAAGAAGGGAAAATAAAGCTAACTTTCTATTCATCCCAATAGGGTGCAGAAGAGAGGACCTCAAAGTGTACAGGAGTAGTACACTAAGACAGGACATTAGGGGAAGTGGGAGAAAAATAAAATAAGAACTTCTCCAAACTACATGTGGTCTTGAGCCCTGATAGATCCTAGGGTACCTCTGAACATTCACTGTTAAGTGTAGTCTGGTCTCCTCCAGGGAAGTGGAGGAAGAGCAGAAAGGATCAATGGAGAAAAGGGAGTTCAGAGCAAAGCAGCCTTCAACTCCCTAGCCCTTCTACTCCTCAATTTTCTGTACCTTCTAGCCTCCTCTCCAGAGCTCCTGGCTTCATATTCTTCTATTTCTCCTTGAGGGAAAATTCCGTTTCTCTTGGTTGATTTTCCCGTGGCTCCTCCTAGAATCCTTGGTAACCAGGAGACACTTTGTAAATGGTAATGCAGCAGATAAGCAGCATAGGAGCTCTGATTTGATTAATGAGTCTGGCACAGTGCGTGACACATAATAGGTGCTCAGTACATACTTGTTGAACAAATGGCTGAGGCCCTCTGTTTTGCCTTCAGGAACAATAGTACTAAAGGCTGGCATTGCTGCAGGAAAGTTTTGACTCTGGTAAGCCCTCTCTTCTGAGCTTTGCACAGGCAGATTCTGAGCTTCTGTCATGGCTACTGGCCCACCACTCCCTCCTCCCACCATCTCTCAGGAGGTAAGGGTAGAGTAGCGGACAGTAAAAAAGAAGGATGCATTCTTTTAATTCTGAGAAGATTCTGACATGACTGTATTTTATTCCTCTCCCTCTTTAAGAGTCATTGAAGGAGCAATCCTTAATTTTTTGTTTACTAAATTCCCCATCCTCACTCATACTTCCACGCCTTTGTGCATTCTGGTACCCTCACTAAATTGCCCTCTCCACACTTGTTCATTTGTTAAAAGTCTTGCTCAAGGATACCTTCTTCCCAGTTGCTAGTGAGCCCCTTAAAGACAGAGCACTTGCTGTCCATTTCCATTCATCTATTTTCCTTTGGAAACCACCTTCAGTCCACACAAGCAGGTAACAGAACAAGCAGGCCTGATGTCAAAGCTTCTATGGAGTCAATTCTTTTCCTTATTAGACCCCAAATCAATAGGATGACCTCAAGTTATCCGGCGCTACATGGGAGAGTAAAGAAGAAAGCAAACCTGAGAGACAGACGCTGTATGCCAGCAATGCTGCCCGAGCACCTGGATTCAGCCATGCCAGAAGTCCACACCTAGACTCGTCAGTGTGTAAACCTACAAATTCTTTCTTTGTTTTTTTGTTTGTTTGTTTGAGCCAGTTTGAGTCAGATTTTCTATCACTTGCATCTGAAACAATCTTGGCTAATATAAATATCACCATATCCCCAGAGATCTAACAGAGCATGGTACATACCACACATTAAATAAATATTTAATTAAATTCAGCAACTCAGTAGAAGCCTATTGAAATCCTGGCCTTTAAAAGTGCGACTTAACATCACTCTATGTCTTCTTGGGACAAAGAAAATCTCCGTGTTCTATTCTGACTGCTGATCTCATTGCAATATCACTTTGGTTTCTTGGGAACTGCTATGAGGAGAAGCTTATTGTCTTCTAACTTTTGGAAGAGCACTTCTAATTAAAGCAATATTAAACAGTAATAACTGTCTTATAGTTTTATGGCAATGCCCATGATCACATAAATAAGCATTTTATATCCAATTAGCATTTTATATTTATTCAATCCTAAAACAATCTAGCATTTTTATTAATCGAATAAAATACCATTTAATAGATATGGTTGTTTTAGCTTCTGAAATTGGCCACATATAAAATAGCACTACATTCAAGTATGCAGTACATTCCCCCAAAAGAACAATATGTGATCATCACAATTTCCATCAACACAGCGCCTGTATTCACCCAAATAAGATAAAACCAACATTTTCCAAAATTCCATCATCATTTGCATGATACTTTTATGATTTCTGCTATAGCTATGTGCCACCTGTACCATTATTTACTTTAAATATTTCTTTAAATAGACTCATTTTGTTCATTTAAATAATTTTATTTTAAAAAGAAAATTTTATATCATGAGTTTGATATGCCAGCTATTCTTTAAGACAATATTAAAATGAAGACATAACAATTAGCATAAAAATGGTTTATCTTTGCACCAATCTGAAGTCATTCTGTATACCAACAATGGTATTATGGTACATCTGGGGGAAACACATGAATTAAACCATTACATTCATATCTCCAAGGGTATCATGTCTAACACCTTCCTGAGCTTACCTGTGTCACATGACATCTACCTGTTCAGCTCTCACCCCCCAGGTGGGGTCTTTACCTTGGACCTCCCTGTAGTGAGCCTTCTCTTTATTAAGCATTTGCTTATTTATTGATTGACTAGGAACTGTCAGTAAAAAGTTAAAATTACCTTTTACATGGGCCAGGCGCCATGGCTCATGCCTGTAATCCCTGTACTTTGGGAGGCCAAGGTGGGCGGATCACAAGGTCAAGAGATCGAGACTATCCTGGCCAACATGGTGAAACTCTCTGTCTCCACTAAAAATACAAAATTAGCTGGGTGTGGTGGTGCATGGTTGTAACCCCAGCTACTCGAGAGGCTGAGGCAGGAGAATCACTTGAACCCAGGAGGTGGAGGTTGCAGTGAGCCAAGATTGCACCACTGCACTCCACCCTGGCGACAGAGCAAGACTTTGTCCCCCTACCTCCCACAAAAAATTAACTTTTACATGGTGAATGACCTCTTTGGTCTGGCAGGGTGATCGCATTTTAAGCAAAGGATACATTTCTGAAGGTGTCAAACAACACAAGTACATTTCAAGACCTAGGGATAAACATGAAGTAAGGGGGTTGGGTCCTAGAAACACCTAAATCAGCAAGCACTCTTGCATGTTTGATTTTAAGGCTGCTTTTCGTTTTCTCAGAACTGGGCCTAATATTCCACAGAGTGCTCCCACCTACACCACCATCCAGCATATCATGGCAGCCATCTGGCCTTCTTCATGGCATTTTAGCAGGTCTGCCTTCTGGACCAAACTTACTGACATTCGGGTGCAATTTTCAGGACTAGTAATGTTCCTTAATGAACACTTGGATGACATTGTTATAGGGTATAAAAAAGGATTTCCAATTATAATAACAATGAATGTTAAAATAACAGCACAATGATTACCAAAATGACTCGCAGCCTTCCAATGCCTACAAGCAACAAAAAGATTCACCGGATGTGGACAAAGGATGGGCTATTTCGGTTTACCAGTTCAAGGGTGAGCAGAGTTTATAGTTCAGCCATCTGGCTTTGAAATCTTATAATTTGTAAGACAAAATAATGGGAGGATCAAATCGTTTCCAAATGTGTGCATAAAGTGACAATTAAAACTTCCACATTACACTTTTCAAATCTGCTAATTCAATTTCACATGGATTGCATTGTTGCTGTGAAGAGTCTTTCAGAAGGGAAGAACTAGGAAGTACCATGGACTGGGAGGGTGGCGGGAAAAGCCTCTTGGTGATGCTTTGTAGGGAAATTTGCCAAGGGTGGTCGGGGGTACGGTGCTTGCCATTTGTCACCACTACAGACACAGTAAGGCTCAGTGCAGAACTGTTTAGTACATTATCGCAATTGATTCTTATATCCTATTTTAGAGCTCAGAAATCCAGAGGCATAGAGAGCTTCCAGGATTTTCTGGCCTTTGCAGGGCCCAGGAGAAGGTAGCCTTTACTTTGGGGAAGGGGAAGTGAGGGGAGACAGAGTAAAGGGCTGTGTAACACCCAGAGTGATGGAGAGTAGGGGAGCTTAGTAACAGGCCACGTGGAAGTAAGGGGCACAAGCCATGTGGAGGGCAGCACTCTCTGCAACAGAAAAGTAAAAAAACATGGAGTAGGGAGTGGAAGGCCTCAGAAATGCAGGGGAGGGAAACAGCAGCTGGAGAGCATGAGAGAAAGGCGAGTGGGAGAGAAAGTATAGACCTGTGATGGCTACAGAAAAGGGGTACCCTGCCCCTGCAATAGTAAGGTGGGGTCTAGGTGGCTGCAAAGTGTCCTTGAGGCTTTGGACCAGGCCTGAGGCTAAATGGGGAGAGGAGGAGGCTCTGATAGAGTTTGCAACATCAGAAAGGGAAACCCCAGCAGAATCCTGGACCCAACTTGACCATTTTTTACCCATGAGACCTGGGTGGGTATCACTGCTATAAGGACTGACTGAATAACACAAGTCAAAGTGCTTCCCAAATTGTGAAGCAGATTAAAGGAGCTGTCTCAGGTTAGAGGGCTCTCCCTGCCCCTGCTGAGAAGGGAGCGTGGCTGGAATCCTGCCAATACTGCATACATGAGATGACACATTTCTATCACACTCTGTCCTTGAGCTTACTGGGAGTGACTAAGTAATCATGCAAATCCATCTGCATTATATGCCCCAAACCTCTGATAGAATTTGTTCAAATAAAAATTTCTAAATCCAGACAGGACCTCACCAGTCAGCAGTGAACCTTTACTTGCACAGAGGCAATACTCACCTTCCCAGTGCTCAAGCCCTACCAAGCTCTCTAACGCATCCTTGCAATTTTCTCTGCTTGGACATCCACCTACCCCTTGCTCCCCACCACAGTACCACCTTGCCTATGTAGAAAGCCTTCCAAACCCCACAGACCAGAGCAAGTGCCTCCCCTCAGTGCACCCATATTCTCCAGATGTCTGTTTACTTCTTATTCTCTCCATCACAAGAAAATTTCTGGGGCAAAGACTACCTCTTACTCTTCCTTATATCTTACTACCTAGCAGAGTAGCCAGTATGTACTGAACACAACTCAATAAACTGACTCTATGACTGATGCTCCAGAAACACCATGGAATATGGACCAAGTGGTCACCATATGTGGAAGTTCTCTTTATTATGTTAGCATTGTGCTGTCAATACTCTACTTTTTTTAAATTTATTTTTAAAAATTTATTTATTATACTTTAAGTTCCAGGGTACATGTGCAGGTTTGCTACATAGGTATACACTTGCCATGGTGGTGGTTTGCTGCATCCATTGCCCAGTCATCTACATTAGGTATTTCTCCTAATGCTATCGCTCCCCAATCACCCTACCCCCGATATTGCTCCCCTAGCCCCACACCTCCCAGCCCCCTTTGTGTGATGTTCCCCTCCCCGTGTCCATGTGTTCTCACTGTTCAACACCCACTTATGGGTGAGAATATGCAGTGTTTGGTTTTCTGTTCTTGTGTCAGTTTGCTGAGAATGATGGAGAATGGCGGTTTCCAACAGAATGGGAAAACATTTTTGCCATCTAATCTACTTTAAAATTTTACCCTGCTGAACTTTGCCTATCTTAGTGAATGTAGCACAATTTTCCTTTTTTCCCCTTGTTTCTTATTTGTTTTTAATGAATGACATTTAAAGGGAAAGTCTAATTGGGCCCAACAAAGTAAATAAAAATGTTTGAAACTCTGGCTGGTAGGCAGCCCTAAGTCAGAGCTTCCCTGAAAGGGGAAACGTAAGGCTGTAAGGACAAGCACTGCACAAGCTCCAGTCACATTCAGCAAATGCAGGTCCCCGGGTCCCCAAAGCAGCATTCCCATTAAGATGCCTTTAGAGAACTTAAACAAATTTACAAGAAAAAAACAACAACCTCATCAAAAAGCGGGCAAAGGCTATGAACAGACACTTCTCAAGAGAAGAGATTTATGCAGCCAACAAACATATGAAAAAATGCTCATCCTCAGTGGTCATTTGAGAAATGCAAATCAAAACTACATGAGATGCCATCTCATGCAAGTTAGAATGGCGATCATTAAAAAATCTGGAGATAACAGATGCTGGAGAGGATGTAGAGAAATAGGAACACTTTTACACTGTTGGTGGGAGTATAAATTAGTTCAACCCTTGTGGAAGACAGTGTGGTAATGCCTCAAGGATCTAGATATAGAAATATCATTTGACCCAGCAATCCCATTACTGGGTATATACCCTAAGGATTATAAATCATTCTACTATAAAGACACATGTACACGTATGTTCATTGTGGCACTGTTTACAATAGCAAAGACTTGGAATCAACCCAAATTCCCATCAATGATAGACTGGATAAAGATAATGTGGCACATATACACCATGGAATACTATGCAGACATAAAAAAGGATGAGTTCATGTCCTTTGCAGGGACATAGATGAAGCTGGAAACCATAATTCTCAGCAAACTGACAAAAGAACAGAAAACCAAACACCACATGTTCTCATTCATAAGTGGGTGTTGAACAATGAGAACACATGGACACAGGGAGGGGAACATCACACACCAGGGCCTGTTAGGGGATGGGGGAGGCTAGGGAAGGGATAGTAGGGGGTGGGAGGATAGGAGAGGGATAACATTAGGAGAAATACCTAATGTAGGTGACAGGGGGGATGGATGCAGCAAACCACCATGGCATGTGTATACCTATGTAACAATCCAGCACGATCTGCACATGTACCCCAGAAGTATAATAATAATAATAAAAAGAAGCCTTTAGAAACATGCCAGTTTTACAATGCTAAAAGCTGGAAAATATCTAGTGCTGGTCTTTCAATACTAAATAAGGGATCTGGTCCCTTCTTTGTTTCTGAGAATTCACATTCACTCTCCTTATTCACTGTGAGAACCACTTTACTCCTCTCTCTTCACTGTGGTTTGGCCTAACTATGGCAGCTGTTATTCAAGAGGTATAGGTCTTCTTCTGGAGAATTAAAATTATTCCAGTTCCTGTATCTCAGAGGCTGAATTCCCCAGGGGTTCGGCGACGCATCTATCACCCTCGAGGTATGCAATTCGATCCATTTGATTTGTTGTGTGCCTGGTACCTCAGCAGATCCCTCTAGGAGAATCAAGGACACGGGAGGCATGAGACCTGGCAGCTTCCTACCACCTGAGGCGAATAAATTCCACTGACAACAACGATGTCCCTGTGCTGTTTACTGATTGGCAGAAAAATAGTTTTAAGAAAGCACTTTTACTTTTTAATAGCTCTCTTACCTATGCAATATAAGCTCCAAGCCGATGGCATAATGGCAGGCAGTTTTTGGAAAGAGACCCTGATGGTGAGAAAGGCAGGACTACTTGAGGGTCAGGCTGAAAGATGAGAGACCGAAGAGCTCAGCCAGTTACTTTGTTGTCTGTTTTCAGTGGCTCTGTTGGCCAGCCAGTTTTCCCACCATAGAAAATGCTGCAATTAACATTCTAAAATATAAGCTCTTGCCCATTTCTAATATTCCTTCCTTAGGGACATTCCTATGACTTTAATTACTGAATGCAGGGATATAAACATTTTAAGACCATTTGACACATACTGCAAAAGCAGCCTTCCACCAGAAGTTTGTAAGGGTCTGGCATTGGACACGGCCGTTACTTACTATCTTTTTAAATTATATGAGCAGAAAGGAAAATGCAGTATACTTACAGTTTGCATTAATTGGATCATTAAAAAATACTTGACTCTCCAAAAGACAGAGGAGCTAAATTATTGAGGGTGACTTGTATTCCTAGGACTGATGGGCCCAGGGGAATTTTTCAAAACAACATCAAGTTACATAATACAGATGTATGATATAATTTTAAGTCAAGGAGAGTGCATAAGAACAGTGACTGAAGATGATTAAGAAGTATCTTTCCCTATAGATACCCAGCCTTCATGCCAACCCTGTCTCTGCAGCATCTCCACCACCTTTCAAATACAGCCAGCCCCCAAGTGTACAATGGATGGCACTGACACATTCAGCTCTCTGGTACTTTGTGTGGTGGTGCCATAGAACTAGTCCATGAGAGACATCCCTGTACTTACAGGCAGGGAAGGGTGTACATTGCACTGCCAGATAATGGCATTACTGAGCATGATCAAACAATATAGGAATGCATAATTCCACAAAGAAAATTCCATAAAGAGCTGGAGGAGACCCCACCAAAAGCAACGGAGAAGTGTAATCTAGGCGCTGAATAATCTGGGCTGAAGGAGAGGGGAAACCAGAGACCCCACTACTAGACATGATAGAAAGCTTAATGTTCTCCACAAGAAGAGGGCAGCAGTGTTTCACTGAACAAATACCTTCCCCACAGTATCCCAGGCCCTGCAGGAGCACAGACATCCAAACGTTACAACCCGGCCCTGCCACTTACATTGGGCAAGATACTGAGCCTCTCTGGGTCAGGGACCATATTCCTTCAAAGGCTGGGGTGAAGATTGATGAGGTAACAGAGCATACTATCTAGTGCCTCAGAAGCCATGGAATAAAGGGTAGCTGTTATTCTTAATAATTATGGTAATGATTCACAGCAAACATCTTTACATGCATGTAATAATTTACTTTAAAATTTCCAATACATTCTGAAACTTTCTTTATAAAACTTCAGTTCTATTCTCAGAAACCCAGACCAATCATGCAGATATGACTGTTTCCTCAATAATATCATAGAAGAAAACATGCCCAGTCTGCCTCCCAAGGTTAGCATGACTTGAGAAAGAGATGCTAAAGAGCTTGTAAACAATTACAATGCTAGATAATCAGGAACAGTTAATTGATCTCCAGTAATACTTGGACAACAAGGCTTGAGCCTGCCGTGTTGAGTGTGGGAGCCACTAGCCACGTGTGGCTACTTCAATTTAAATTCATCAAAATTCAGTGAAGTTTAAAAATTCTGTTTCTTAGTCACATGAGCTACATTTACAATGCACATATTGCTAGTGACTACCATACCGAATGGCACAGATACAGAACATTCCCGTAATCCCAGGAAGTCCTACTGTTCAGTCTGGTTAACACAAACTGAACCTCCTGGCAACCAGACCCTGAATATACACACTCCAAAGGCATGGCAGAGCAACCAAGATTCAATTGCTTTCTTTTCCCCAGCTTCGTGCCTAAGTCTCTGTATTCAAATAAGCCATTTTTAGTGACAGCTACAGACCTCTTTGAGAATTGATGAAAGCAATGGATTCTACCTTTAAGAAAAACAATGAACATGGGAACATAAATACACAATCACACACAAACACAGAATTCTGCAATGTCAGAGTTTGGGGATATACACACCCACAGAACCCCCCAGCTAGGAAATGCAATCTGGAGAACCCAAAGGACCATTTATGAAATGGTTGACTTATGTCAAGCTGAGAGGATCACCTAAGAGGATTTGTGAGGGAACGTAACTCAAAAAGCTCTCCAAATTCTACTTCACACCACTTTATTTGGGTTGCCTTTTCTTGCTTATACAGAAATGGCCAACTCTCTAGTTTTTTACTTAGTACTAGACTCGGTCCACCCCCACTCTGAGACTTGCAGGTCATGGCTGAGTTTAGATTTTAGATAGAGGACAATGGGCAGCCATTGAAACGTTTTAAGCAGGAACGTGAGCTAATCTTATTTGCCCTAAAAAATCTATTGAGAGGGCCGGGTACAGTGGCTCATGCCTGTAGTCCCAGCACTTTGGGAGGCCAAGGTGGGCAGATCACAAGGTCAGGAGATTGAGAACATCCTGGCTAACACAGTGAAACCTCATCTGTACTAAAAATACAAAAAATTACCTGGGCGTGGTGGTGCATGTCTGTAGTCCCAGCTACTTGGGACGCTGAGGCAGGAAAATCGCTTGAACATGGGAGGCGGAGATTACAGTGAGCTGAGATTGCACCATGGGACTCCAGCCTGGGTGACAGAGCAAGACTATGGCTCAAAAAAAAAAAAAAAAAATCTGTTGAGTGAAGAATTGCTTGTGGAGAGCAAATCGTGGAAACCAGAGAAGGAAACCATGTAACAGGTGACAGGGGATCCTGACAGGCAGCAGTGGTGTGAGCTTGCTCATGGCAGTGGGGATGGAGAGAACTGGGCAGATCTGAAACACGTTTTGGAGATGAGGCTGATGGCATTGTTACTGGACTGCAAGTAATGGGTAAAAAAAAAAAATGTTTTTTTTGGCTGGAGCAGCTGTGGTATAGATAGGAAAAGGAACAGATTTGCTGGGAATTGGCAATGGGGAATAGGGGAACAAGCATTCTGTTTTGACCTTTGAGATATTCAATTAGGATCGAAGTAGAAATATCAAGCAAGGAATTTGAGATACAAGGCAGGAGTTAGAGGTACAACTTTTGGAAACTTTCACCTTATAGATGATATTTAAAGCATCTCATCACAGCACTGAATAGAATTGTTTAGGGAGTGATGTAAGCAGAGCTTAGAAGAGCACCTTGGAAATAGCCCAAGAAAAGGCTAACACAAGGGGCAGAGGAGTTGGAAAGAAGAAAGGCAATCAGGACAGAGGGGTATGGGAGGTAGGAGAAACACAAACTCTGGTGTCACAGCATTTAAGAGAAGTCAGTGTTTTTGGGAGGAAGGGATGGTCATCAGTGTTAAAGGCTGCTGAGAGATCCAGTCATATAAGCATGAAAAAGGGCAGCAGAACACTCTCAATGCCTCATGGCTACCAAAACCAAATTGGAACAGGGTAAAGGGAGAATAAGAGCGGACAGAGTGACTAGATGCACTTCTTTCTGGTAGTGCCTTCATTTCCTGATGCAGCATCTTTGGTAACATTCCTTGCTTATGAGGGACACCAACCACCTGCAGCCTCCATGACCATGGATCATCCTGGAGAATAGTTTCTAGAGTAACAATCCAGGCTCTTGGCCAAAATTAGAACATACTTGTTCCTTCCGTTACCAAGCAATGGGTGTCTGCAACCCCTTGTCTCCACTGCTGTCTCAAACACAAGCTCCCTCTTACTCTCCTTCTCGAGCCCCATGATGAGTATTTTTAAACATGCCATTATTGCAAATAACCCATTGATTAGCTGATTAAAGAGACAGATCAATTTGTGGACTGATGCCAATAAGTTTTACCTTCGGTTCCAAGACAGCACCAAGAAGGAAAGAAAGAAATGTAAGGAATGAAGAACATTTGGGGAGGCTGAATCAAATTACAAATGATTAAAAAATATAAACCTTTATATATTTATTTTTAGAAGCATTAGACTACTGAGTTTTAATTTCATATTATTACAAATATGTAAAGTTAACAACATACTATTGATTGGGTAAGCTTCATTTAACACATATAGCACTTTATACAAAACAAAACGAGATATACAGTATCTCCTGAATAATTTGGAGGTTGATTTTTTAAAAATATTAAAATTACATAGTAAATTATTACATAGTTTAATTAACTATAATATTGAAAGAAAGTGGCATTTTTATTCTCCAAGAAATTTAAATCAAATTATATTTAAATAATTAAAAAATGGAATTTACATATAATTTTATAATTTTAGAAATCTGGTAGACAGCAGTGTTATTAATATGAAACAATCCCTCCTATCTCCAAAGTTCATAACATAATAGCATTTGGATTCTCATGACTTTAACGTTAAAACAGAGGATGATTTCAAGGCCTTGGAATGAATATGTAAACCTTATGATAGCGAATTAAGGAAAAAGCTCTTTTCTCTGTTAGGAGTGCTTTCAGGCATATTTCTCCAGATGAGACTCACAGCTTAAAACTTCTTTTCTAATTAAGATTTTAATGTGGTCAGATTATATCAAATCAGATGAAAACCAGCCTTCCCATCTTTTTTTTTTCTTTCAGTCCACTCTTTTTATAAACAGATTTCCACAAGAGTGGCTACTTATTAAAAGTAAGCAACACATGTATAATCAAATTTCACCAATCAAAATATAAGAATATAACATGCCAAAATTAGCCCCAAATGCTTCCAGTAATAGAAAAAAAATACCAGATTAGAGGCAGACCTTGCACAGGAAATAACTGATCTCTGAAGCTTTTATTTGTTGCTTTTGTTTCTAAAATACCAGTGATTGCTTTGAAGTACTGATCACTACAGAATTCTCATGCACAACCAGATTTTTTATATAAATATATAATCAGATTATATATATATAAAAATCAGATTATATATATGATTATATATATATACACACATATACATATACATATAATATATAGTGTATATATAATATAGTCCATATATAATATAGTCTATATAATACCCTCTCTAGTCTATAATATTTCTCTTGTGGTCTCTCTCTTTCTCTCTGTACACACACACATACACACACACTACTCCGGACCAATGTCTAGAATTGGTCCACTATCAACATTAATATTATCTAGTCATGTTTAGTTTTATTGAGTCTTTCATGATTTTTCTCTATTCTATTCAGGTGACATGCACATTTCTTCTTCATGGGCTGCAACAAAGGCTGATTTGAGACTTTAGCCATAATGTATTACTCCACAGGGGGATTTTTAGTAGCAATGCAGTGAAACCACAGACGAACCTTTACTGACAAAGAGATTGGTTCTGAACACTACCACCCAGCAGTAGGTCAGAGTTGCCGTACATGGCCTTCTCAGATCTATGAAAGTTTATAAGTTGCAGATGCCAAATAAAGAAGCCTCTCTGAGCATTGTTTAAAAACTTTCTAGCATTTGTAGCTATTACATATTCTCATACAGCAGAAATTAAGCCCCCAAGAAGTATCTGAATACCAACAGTATTATACCTACTAAGGAACCTGTGAGCATTTTGTAACTCTAAAAAAAAAAATGAGGTGTTTTAATATTAATATAATATGCTATCATTCACAAGTATAAATATATTTAAAATTCATACCAAAAAGCCTCTCTAAAGTATTATTGGAGCAGATGGTAAGTTCATTTGGCCAACTGTAGTCTAAAATTATATTTTTAATAATGCCTGAAAATATAAAAATTCAACCAAAAACAAGCACACAAAGAGACAAGAAATTAGCTGTATATTTTAATTTGCTGATGAACACTTAATACAGTTAGGAAAACCTGCCCATGGTAAATTTGGCTTCTTCTGAGTAGCATATAAATTATTATTGGCTGAATTAGCAAGCTCCTCATCTCTCAGGTCTAGTCCTCCTTGCTCTGCCAATAGAGGGAAGGGAATACACAAATCATGGCAACTCTCCAACCCAGCTGCATTGGAATACTGAAGACAGATATTGATCAGCAAGAGAGGGAGGGCTCAGGGTGGGGCAGCCTTGAAAAGCGACAGAGTTTCCTTCTCCATCTGCGATTCCCAGCTCGGAAATCCACCTTTTCACTTGTTTACCTTGCAGCATGAGCCCAAAGGAGACAGAAGCTCTCAGGGCCCTGGGGTGGCCCAAAGTCAAAGTGGATGGCTGGGAAGAGCAAAGATTCTCTCCAAAAAGGCAACCACCTTCCTTCACAAAGAAGCCACATAGCTTTAGGCAGCTAATTGAAATTGATTTAGCAAATGCAGGGACACAGTTTGGACGCCTGAACTCTTTTTGTTCCTTTGATTTAGTCTGCCTAACCTCTCTCACCATTTAATTCTAATTAGATAGAGCCAGAAAATTGAACTGGCAGGAATAGTCATTGACATTTAATTAATGTCTGGCATTCCATTTGTCGAAGAAGAAAGTTGAAGTAATGGGAACTTGGCATAGCCATCTTGAAGAATAGGCAATGACAAAAATTACATGAGGCCTGTGCTTTCAAAGGCCATTAATACCACAAGAATACTCACTATTTTACATGGTTCATTTTTGTCCCTGTGAAGAAGCTTAAACTGCAGGGCTGATGTTCTACCTGTGTCCCTATTACCTAGAACAGAGCTAAGAATACAGCAGATGCTCAAAAGCATTTTAAACTATCACTGCGTTTTCACAAAGAGGGCAGTTTGGGGGTGTGGGCTGTATTATTCCCCATGCACGCAGCTAAATCGTCTCAAAAAGTCAGTTGAGAGAATGACATTTTCCAAAAAGGTAAGAGAAAAGAGATGAGACCCCTGAGACATAATAGTAAAACCCAAATATGTGCAGATGACCCACAAGCAAGATAGCTTTGATTGCCCAATCAAACCCACACATAAAATTCCAACTGCAGGAAATTCTCTGCCCCTCCCCACATGATAGCACACACCATCAATTTCAGATATCTAGGCACAAGTTATAAGAAATAATGAATAAGGCAATAAACGACCTCCCAATTTCTGCTGGAAGTCAGTGTGGGCCACTCATGTGGTCGCTTAGCTCTCTATGAGTATGACAAACCCGGTGTAGGCATAGGTCTGAAGTCTCTATATCCTGCAGTGCCTGCACATCCTCTGCCCACAGTGGGTGCACGATTGTTTCACTGAGACATTCAACACATTTCTACCAAGTGCCTACTTGTGGTGATGCTGTTCTGGGGCTGTGGATAAATCAGGGATAAAAATGTGAGATACTCTCATACAGATTATGGTCTGGAGGAGAAGATAAATAACTAATAGATAATATAGTGTAGGATCAGTATGTACTATGAAGACACATAAAGCAGGAGAAGGAAAGAGACAGTGATGAGCAAGAAAGAGGATACCATTTTCCATAATACAGTCATAGATGGACTTTCTGATGAGCTTGCATTTCAGCAGGGACTTAAATGAAGTGAAAGAGCAAGGGCATGGACATCTGGAGTAAAAGTCCCTCCAAGAACTGCAAGTGCAAAGACCCGGAGGCAGGAGCAAGCTTGAAGTGGTCCAGAAAGTGCAAGAGGAAGAGTGCGAGTGAAGCAGAGAAAGGTGGGGACAGAATGATGGAAAATAAAACTGGGGAGGCGGCCATTTTTGTAGCACACAGATGCCTGGGAAGGCAAGAGAGTTTTAAGATTTGCATTTTCAGACTAGGGGCCCAGGGTGGGAGCAAAGAGACTGTCGGGAGACTACTGCAGTGATTCAGGTGAGAGATGCTGGTGCCCGGACCAACCAGGTCTCTGTTGTGGTCACTATACAGGTGTAGAAGTTAATAGATTGTAAATGCATTTTGAAAGTTGAATTCACAGGATTTCCTAGTGGTTGGGAAGTGAGAGAAACAGACAAGAGTCAAAGATGACTGCAAGATGACCTGAACAAGCAGATGTACGGAAATGCCATTTGCTGAGAGAGAACACCAGGGGAGGGGGAAGAAGGGTAATGGCTTTCAGAGGGAGAAGCCAAGAGTTTAGTTTTGGCACATAAATACTGGCTGATGATGATGACAATGACAACAACAATGGTGACATAGCAGAAAGCAGAGTAAAGAGCTCATCTTGATTTTCAAAAATTAAATATTATTCCTCAGGGAACCAGTCAAGAAGCTCTCTATAGGAACCTGGACTTAAGTTTTTAAATTATTTTTTTAGAAATGGCCTCTGTGCCTGGGATATGTCGGCGAGCAATCTCACAGGGACATTCGGGCTGTGGTGTGTGGAAGCCCTAACTTCCACAGATCCAGGCATGTCCACAGAACCTGGACTTTAGCTACTTGGCTGGTGAGAAATAGACCAATGTTATTTTGAGCTCTATAAGCAAGGAAATTAAATAATGAACGACCACAGAACGTCCCACATTCACCCTGGATCCTGACTGTGAACAGGTGAGAAACCTCAAGGACTCTGCTATTTGGGGCAGTGGTCACTGATAATGAAATCCTCACAAAAGATGCAGCAATGCCAGTATAGAAAGGCCCGGAGGCCCACAGTCACCGAGACTGGCCTGGAACCCTGGTCATTTATTGCCGATCAGAGGCACCAGTGTGTAGGGCTCAGAAACCAGGGTCAAGATCTCACAGTTCTCTAGGCCTGCCACCTCCAAAGTGGGGGCACATGTCATGGGGCATGTGCAAGGGGATCCCCTAGGTATTATAGAACTATTTTGGAATATTTTACTTTTAAAAAAATGTATAATTACTTTTTATCAAAGCTCTACAGGCACATAGTTTTAAAATAGTCAAATCATTCTACAGGGCTTGTTGCCAAAATACAGCATTTATCCTGAATCTTCCCTCTGCCCCATTTCCCACTTGTCTGAGGCAACTGCTTTTAACTATTTTAGCTGACTCTTTCATTATTTGCCTTCATATCACTAAACAACATGCCTATATTGCTACCTAATTTTTCACCTCTCGGCATTAGCTATTGATTTTCTACTTTGGAAGATGATGATTTAGTCCTGGTTCTCTCTCCCATCCACACAAAACATACACACACACACACACACACACACACACACACACACACACAATCCCCCATCCTCCCAGTAGAGTTAGTTATATTGTACTTTGGTTAGCTCAATATTCAGTGTTTATGAAATGATGACAGTAGATGCTATTCCCAGCTAAGTCAAAGAGGTGCTTAGAGTTACTTTTCCTTCTTTGCACAAGATTTTGTGTTTTCCAAACTTAATAACCATCTTGATTCTATCATTCTTCTTTTCTGGATACTTTATATTCAACAATAATATAACTAAGCAAAATCTAAACCTCCAAACTTGAAGTTTATACGCTCATTATCTCTGACACTCTCTGCCACATGCACTCACATACCGCAGAGTTTTTAATGAGGATAGAGATATTATCCCCAGAGTAACAGTTGAAAAACAAATGCATAAGTATCCCATGAGAAAGGTGTTTTATCACCAACAGGGTTGAGAAAGGCCTAACATAGCACCTGACAATAACAGGTACTTGGTTTTGTTAGACTCACATTTTTTGAACTATTGCAGAGAGGAGCTCAGGATCCCTTGCTTTTTTTCTGCTCCTGGTTCCATTAAGGCAAAAACGTCCCTTTTGTTCTTCTTACAACTCTGCAGAAGCCCTTTCTCTGGTGCTTGTATTTGGCACAGGGTTCCCCAGATGTGAATGCTCCTGCTTGAGGGCCTTCCTCAAAGCCAGCCCCTCCCAGTGACAAAATCGGAAATGTCAGTTCTCTCCCATGTCACCATGCATCACGGAAACAGACCAGCAAGGGAAGCATTAAGAACACGCTGAGCAGAAAGCACGGAAAAATAATCTCAATTCCAAAGCTATATTTTTCTCAGCAGGTGAAGAATAAAAAATAATGTTTGATCTCTGCCCTGGCCAGTGCACAGAAGCACCTGCAGGTCTGTTCTGTGCTAAGCAGTGGCTTTTCTGCAACGTCCAGGCTGCCTGGTCAGGGCACTGCCCACTGCCCCCCACCCTATCCCCATCCCCACCAGCCACACAGACCTGGTTAACAAAAAAAAAAAATCAGTACAAAGCAAGGAGCGTCCCAGAAATGCTGCAAAGCATGTGAACTGGAATGGTGCTGGCACAGACTCAGCCATCCTGGTGCCAAAATACTGAATCTAGCAGGTTCCTTAGAGATTCGTGGGTGAGGGGGTGAAAAGAGCACAGGTATACTAGTTGATGCTGTTTATGGCTAATGCCCTCATTTTACTCAAGACCAATCTGGGTTTCTGGAAGAACAAGAGAAGAACAGAGGTCAGCACAGTAAGACTCAGGAGGCCATGTGGAGGCCTGGGCCCAGGGGTGCCAGCCAAGGAGGGTTCCTGTTCATGGTGTTCTCCCACCATGAGGTACTTTTCTCTGGGTTGCTCCTTCTTCCCTCCTCCTGTCCATTCTTCCTTTATCCCTTGTTCCATCCCTGTCTGAACCTCAGCCTCCTTGCCTGTGTGGTTCCAAAGCCAGCTCCTTGGTAGAAGAGAGGTGCTGGGGATGAGGGATTGTCTAAGGACCCAGGAACACTTGAGGAAACAGCGGGAATAACACTGACTCATATTCTCACCTGCAAATCAAATGCTAGCACTGCCAGGCAAGATGGAGAGTCTGAGGTTTTGTCTTTTCTCCCCCACTTAATCTTATTTGCAAAGAAGTATCTGCTGGTCCTCCCCAGGCCCCAGGTCCAGGTGGCAACTGGCTGGAGCAGGAAGAGGAGGCAGATGGAGCGGGCGGGTGCTTCATTATTGGAGGTCTTTAAAGGAGTAAACTGAATATTTGCCTTCTAGGAAGTATAATTGCTTGGGCCGGTTGTAGGTCTCTCACTTGCCAACACGTGTGTGCACACGCAAGCACATACACACATCAATGCACACACAGCAGTGCACAAATACCCCCAGGGAATCAACCCCTCAGCATGTTTCATACCCTCATATTACAGGTGGGGGAGAGGAGGCTTGGAGAGGCAAGCGGACCAGTCCGAGGCCACAGTATTAACTGCATGCTGAGCCGGGACAGTGGGCACTGTTCTTTCCTCTGACCCAGCTATCCCTGCTGGATGAATTCATCCCAGGACTTGGCACTCTGGGCAGTGGGAAAGGCAGGGACTTTGACCTCAGGCAGATTCCATTTGAATCCTGGCTCTACCACTTACTAGCGGAGTGGCTTGGGGCAAGTTGTTTAAAGTCCTTGAGCCTCAGTTTCCCTCATCTGTGCACTGAGCAGAACAGTACCTACTTCCCACATTGTGAAGAATTCTCTGAAATCCCATATGTAGAGCACCTGGCTCAGCGCCTTGCACACAGATGCTGCTTCCTTAAGTGGCAGATGTTAGTAATTCTCTTCTTATTATCCAGATTTGTGGAAAATTTAGATGGCTCTGCCCATCCTGGAGGGGCTTTAATTCCTGGGTGGGCCCAGAGAAGAGGATCAGGGTGCATGAGCAAGGGAGATAAGGGCACTATCATACCAGGAGACTCCCGATCCCCAGGGTAGTAGAGCAGGCTCTTCCTGTAATCTACAGGCTGGTCTGCCAGCTATGACTGTTCTGCAAAAACATTTGCTGACAGAGTGTTGGACAGATTCTGAAATATCAATGATCTGCATACAACCACGATCTGCCCACAGGGGTTATGGTAGATTGATTAGTTGTAGTTTTCAGCCGTTTGATTTGAAATCACTTCATGGAAAAGTCAACTTAATGCTCCCTGCAAACCTCAGCCTCTCTGCACTAGTACCTGCCTCATAACTGTCATGAGAATTTCATGAAGTATGGTGTCAAAAGCCCTTAGCATGCTGCCTGACAGGCTGTAAGAACTCAATGCAGGCCTGTCGCTGTGGCAGCTCCTATGTTGTGGCAGCTGTTGCCATGGCTGTGGTCATGATTCAGCTGTCCCCAGAGAGCATACATTCACTGTAGAGAGGTGACGGGGAAATTGTCCATTCACTCATTCCCTGGACAAGCACCCTCTGTGTCCCACTATGTGTCAGCCTGGCCTGGATGCTGGGACATACATATGACCAGAACACAGTACCTGTCTTCATGAAGTTGTGTTTCAAGAAGCCCAAGTTGCTTCATTCCTATCTTCACATGTGTCTAAGGGTCAGGCATCATACCTCCTTTCTTATAACCAAGAGCTCCTGAATACTATTTTGCAATGCCTCCATCAGTCTCTCAGTCCTGATTAAGGTGAATGACTTCCACTCATAATCCTATGTCACATTTGCAATTAATATCAGCATAATGATATTCATTCATTCATTCATACTCAACAACCACTCACTCCATGCCAGGCACCAGGGAGACAGTGGGTCTGTGAGAGGTGTGGCCTCTGACTGGAGGGAGTACACAATCAAGCTCAGGTCTTGCAGCCTCCCCTTCCCAACCCAGAGCCTGAGGAACTCATTCAGTTTCCCCTAGTGCCCCCCACTTTGCCTAAGTTGCTGTCTTGGCAGACTTCCTCAGCCCCACCTCCCACCCCAGTTCTTGAGGCTGTGCCTGCTACTCCCCCTCCTTAGGGCTCCAGGAAGCTACAGCTCTTACACTGAGGTCCAGGGTGGAGGTAACCACTCCCAGCTTTGTCTCTAACCAGCCAGGAGGCATTTTAGAATGCACTTTCTCACTCAGAGTCTCAGCCTCCTGCCTGCATACACAGCTCCTCCTCCATAGAGATATCCTGGGACTACATGAGCTGAAGCATGAGAGTGAGGCACTCAGAGTGAGAGAGCAGCCTCACCCCACCTGTCCCTTAGAGATCTGCAATCATGGCAACATCACTACCAGCCCACCTGACTCTCCTCCTCTGCTCTCCTCTCTGGATGAATATCCTAGACCTCTGTACGGGGCCAGGGGGCTGCCAGTCTGCCAACAACCCTCAGGCCTGATCTCCCAGAATAAATTACCGCACAAGGCATTAGGCTTTTTAGTAGGGAACCAGCGATTGATTTTATACACAATTTAGAAAGAGAAGAATATTATTGTATTTTGTTTTCCTATGGCTATTATCCCCATAAGACCTCATTTCTACCTCTTAACAGAGATTTACTTGGACTGATGAATTGGTTAAAAACCTTCCTGCCCAATTTCAATTAACTCAGTGCAACATGCGCTGTAAAACATCTAGCAAGAGTGTAAATTTGGTCAATGCAGCTCGCTGGAGAATGTTGCTGTTCTTCCAGACACCCTAGCTCCCCTTTGCTGGGCCCTGGGGGGATCACGTGATGCCCTCTGGGGGAGCAGGGAAAGGTGGTCCAAATTAGCCCTGGTATATCACTCCCCTAGAGCAGGACAACTGACAGTGTATCTTGGACCATTTCTCGATGTGGGCAGGAGTGCAGAGAGAGATTCTTATGAAGGAAGGTGTGAACGTGTCTTGATTGAGTCCAAGAAACCAGAGATTTTAGTCCTTGACCTATGGCTCCAGTTTCCAGACTGGTTTTCACAGGACAGGCAGTGTCATCTTGAGGTCCCAAAGCCCGCACTTTCACTGTCATTGCAATTTCCCACAAATGTTTACAGCAAAATGACTTTCTCTCGGGCTTACGAGCAACTTGGACTTGGGTAGAACTGCAAAATTGGCAACTAGGAAAAGGAACAACAAAGATTATGTTGTTCTGAATAATTCAGCAGTTTCTGCCCCAAGTTCCAGGGCCAGGCTTTACTATGCTAAGCTAAATTCTTCTTCCTGATAAAACCACAGGCCCCACCTATCCTTTCCCAGAACTCTGCCAGGGTGGGCAATATCAGCTTCTTGAAAGTACCATTTCTGGCCAGGAGTGGTGGCTCATGCCTTTAGTCCCAGTACTTTGGTAGGCTGAGGAGGGAGAATCAAATCCCAAGAGTTTGGGACCAGCCTGGGTAACATAGAGAGACCCTGCCTCTACAAATGTATTAAAAAATTGGCCAGGCACAGTGGGAGGCTGAGGCGGGCAGATCCCAAGGTCAGGAGTTCAAGACCAGCCTTGCCAATTTCTTGAAACCCTGTCTCTACCAAAAATACAAAAATTATCTGGGTGTGGTGGCAGGTGCCTGTAGTCCTAGCTACTCAGGAAGCTGAGGCAAGAAATTGCTTAAACCTGGGAGGTAGAGGTTGCAGTGAGGTGAGATCACACCACTGCACTCCAGCCTGGGTGACAGAGTGAGACCTCATCTCAAAAAAACGAAAAAAAATATTAGCTGGGTGTGGTGGCACATGCCTGTAGTTGCAGCTACTGAGGAAGCTGAGGCAGGAGGATTGCTTGAATTCAGGTAGTTGAGGGTGCAGTGAGCCATGATTATAACACTGTACTCCGGCCTGAGCGACAGAAAGAGATGCTATCTCAATTAAAAAAAAAAAAACAGAAGAAGAAAGAAAAGGAAAGAAAGAGTAGAAAGAAAAGAGAGAAAGAGAGAGAGAGAGAGAGTACCATTTTTTTCCCAGCCAGGAAAGGTCAGAGCCCCAAGTTCCTGCCCTCCTTCTACCCGACTCACCCCAGTCTCCAGTATTGCAGACTAGCTGCTGCCCCTTGTTCCTGAGGCAAAGTCCTTCCCCTCAACCTCCAGGCTCCTAACATCTTATCTTTAGATCAGACAAACCCACTTACGAAAGCTCTACTGAGGTGAACCTTCCAATTTTTAGCTGAGTTTCTACGTTCTGGCCACTGAACTGAGCCAGTCACTAAGAAGCCTGTGGCTGAAACTTGATGCTTGGAAAGACCAGACACCCTGCCCTGCTTCTCACCCACATGCTTCCCTTGAGACCAATGCGGTCATGGAGACGTGGCTCCTCCGTCACGAAGGAACCCTCACAGAAGTGTGGGGATGGCTCATGGCAGATCACACTCCTGCCAGAGCCCACCTACGGCTATAGGATCAAGGGTGCCTGGCTTCAAGGCCTCACCTCAGCATCTGTGACAAAAGCCCTCAGAGCCCCGCTCACAGTGAGCACCAAATAAGGATCAGTTTCCTTTCCCACCAGCCTGATTATCCAACATGTCATCCATATATGAAACTGTAACAGTCGTTTTTATTTTTCAAGGTAGACTAAAGGCACAATTAATATGTAATAGAGGCACATATGCGAACAAAATTCTGAGCAAAAAATGCTGGAGGGCCATTTCTGTTTATTCCTTCATTCATCCATCCGTCCAGTCATGTAATACTACCACTGAGAGTTACCTGTGGGCCAGGTAGAAGGAAACAATGGTTCTACAGTCCTCACACTCTTCCTCCTAGTGGGAGGCAGCAGGAGGTACCTCCAACATTGCTCCCTTCATTGGTATCATGCATCCCCTTCATTGAGCTGTCATGGCATTATGCATGTCCTTGACTACAATTAACTGAGTGCTGGCAATGGGCTAGGTCTTCTGCTAAGGGCTTCCATGGATGATCTCATGGATTCCTCACAAGCCATTGAATAACTGGGGTTGCGGTCATTTTACTGACAAGGAGAGCAAAACTCTGAGAATAGGGGTGATGTTGTCAGTAAGTTATGGAGCAGAGTGTAATTCCACTGTCTGCCTCCATGGCCTGCTCTTTCCTCTCCACTCAGCTTACACTTACAGAGTATTCAAATCTCCAGAGAGATGCTCATAATATCATTATTTCCTTCATTCATCCTCTGCCTGCAGCCTGGAGGTAGGACAGAGGACTGAAACACTTTTAGGATGCTGGAAAGAATAAATGAGGATCCACCAAATTGTGAAACCCACACCCGCCCCCCAGGGCCCTACCAAACTCGTTCTTACATGAAGTCTCTGCAAATACAGTCTCCCTGATCCTCCTCAATACCTATGGTCAGGGATTCAGAGACTACCAGAGGCTGCGTTTTGCGGATGGTGACAATGGACCCCAGTGGGCCAGGAGGGCCGATGTCATACATGGGGATGAGGCACAGCTGGACTAGAATCCATGTCTTCCATCCTTCAGTCTCCACTTCTCTATCTACTGATTAAGGAAGATCTGTTTTGTCCCATTCTCTGTGACTAGAATGTGGGCAGACCCACATTTTGTACTCTGCAACCAGGTGTGGGTTCAGAATCCAAGGTACCCACCTGCTCATGAAGGAAGTGCTGCATTTCTGGGTAAGCCTTGGCTCACTTGGATATAGACCCCTTCCATGTTTAACAGCTGTTCCTGCTTGGGCAACCCCTCTCCTTTCTTCAAGCCTGTCTCAGGTCATACCTTCTCCAGGAAGTCTGCAGTGCTCTACAGTGCCCCTTTTCCCTTGCATACAGGGATCTTCCCAAGGACAGCAACTATGGCCCACTCCTCTGTGTATCTCCAGCCTCAAGCCCAGGGCCTGGCACCAAGGAACACTCAATAAATGATTGTTGAATAAATTTTGTTGAATACACCAGAAATGGAACAACAGCCTCAGGCTCAAATATATATTTCATTATCTGGTGAGAAATTAAAAGATGCCAACTCATCTCTAAAATAATTGACTGCTCTTTTATGAGGCCTCTCATCTCATTTCTCTCCAGCCCTGAAAGCACTGAAGCTCCTCAATATCCCTCATAATCAGAGGTAGTATTTATTCTGTAGGCATTTCATTTAACAGCACTAAGACCCCAAACCTTCAATGGTCATTTCTTTTCTCTGGCATCAAAAAGGACTACTAATAGCTATTCAGCCTGTAAAGAGCAAATGAGTGCAAAGAAGAAAGTTTGATAATTCTAAACCATAATCTTCCCTTTGATTTCTTCAAGGCAAAGAAAAAAAATATCACCATTAAAAGCAGTGTTGCCTACCCAAGTTTTTACAAAGACCATCAGTCCTCCATAACACTCTGTAACACACTGACACGGGGCAAAAGGCAGGTGCAAAGTGCATCTTGCCACTATTCCCTTGGCTTTAGCTGAATCCCATCATTACATATAAGAGCTATTTCTACAGTTTGCACCCATTCCCGAACACTCTCTCATCATGACTTACGACTTAAGGAGGCTGCAGTTACCCTTGGAAACAACAACTTCTGCACCTGCTCAGCTCCATCTCAGTGGGATGGCAGGAGGCAACCTCAGGTGGAAATCCTGCATGCATCTGCAGGGGCGGAGGGCCCACTATGGCCCACTGCAGCTGTGTTCAGGATGAGCCATGCAAAGCCATTTACAAGTCACATGTGACAAGCATCATCACCAAAATGGTCCAAATGCCTGGCACAGAGGAGCATGTCATAAATGGTTAAGGGCTTTCACACATGCCTCACAAGCCCTCATGAGGTTATAGACAGATCTGATGTCTATCACATACTTTCCTATGTTTTGCATTTCAGAACTAGGCTTTGAGCACCTCCTCTGTCCAGGACTTGATGCCAGGTACTGCGGAGATTACAAAATTGAATCGTAACTATAATGACCACCATCTATTGCCAGCGTACAGAGAGCATGCCCCACCAAATGTTTCACACTTGCCAGCTCAGATGATGCCAGGAACCCTGGGTGGCAGGGATGTGATCTCAGAGTAAGTTGTAACCTACCTACTCAGGCAGGTTAGCCAAGTGGCTCTCAAACTTTGCTCCTTATCAGGATCATCTGAGCAGCTTTAAAAAATTCTGGTGTCCAAGCCACACCCTAGCCCAAATTACATCCAAATCTCTTAGAGTGGCACACAGACACTACTTTGTATTACCCTCCCCTACCCACATACCCCAGTCATTCTAGAAATAGCCTAATGACTAATTGAGGTTGCCGTGGCTGGTAAGTAGGGGAACAAGGTGACTTAAGCCCAGTGGTCTGACCCCAAAGCAGGTGTCCTGTCCTTTTGTGTCACTCTATCTGTAGGTATCTACCTTCAAGTTACTCACAGACTCGGAGAATCAGGACAGTCTAGAGTGTCACAGGGGAGAACCAATGCCATGATGTGGGTCCAAAGGGCTACAGAGTTTAAGAGAAGAGAGATCCTGAATTTGCAGCCGGTAGGTGACGGTTGCTTTGGGAGAGTCTCATTTGAAAGGAGCCTGGAGGAACAGGTCCTCCTCCAAGAGTGGTGGTGGGAGGTGGTATAGATGGAGCATACAACATGCACAAAGCAGTGGACAGGAGTGCAGACAGGGTCTAAGCAAAGACACTCGCAGTTGGGTTGGAGTTTTGAGGACTAGCAGGGAGAATATGGAGGCGGGGCTGGAAAGATAGGTGGGTGCAGTGATGGGAGGGCCTGAGAGTCAGAGGGAGGAGGTAGTGATGTATGTATTGGCAACAGAAAGGCCCTGAAGACTCTCCAACTGGCAGTAATATGATTGTGCATGAACTCTAGGAAAACTCATCTAACTCTGGCACAGGGGAGGCACTCAAGGTCTACTGTAGAAAGAAAATGATTGAGAGATCAGATGGACTTCTATAGGAGATCAGCTAAGAGAAGGATGCAACCTCCCCAGGAATTAAGAACCCACCCAGGGTAGGGCAGTGAGACTGAGAGGACTAGGAGCAATTGGGATGGCAGATAGGACAAAACATAATAGTGACTGGCAACATGGGAGGCTTTACTTTTGGTAGCAGCCCTGACATTTAGCAGTTAGGTGACCTCGAGTAAGTCACTTAACCCTCCATGCCTTATATACAGCTCTGGTGAATGGGAATAAGACCCTTCCTATCCATCTCACAGGCTGGCTGTGAGTCTCAAGTGAAGTAATGCATGTGAACCAGATGCATTTGACTGCAGAGGAATAAAAAAGCATTTTACATACCAAGTCCTACACAACCCCATGATGTTATTAGTACTCTGCATATTCTCTTTACTTTCCCATGCTCTTAAACTTGAAGGCTGTACTACTGTATGAGAAAAAAGTGTTAATAATGATGCCTTTTATAGCTTAAAGTTATGAACAAATAAAAACAGTTTATGTCTTTTGCTGTTGCTGGAGAACAGATTTAGCAACATGAATTTGAATTAAAATGTCAATAATTTTTCATTTGAGTTTCTTAAAATATATTTAATTTCCTTTTTACATTTTCTCCATATTTTTTGCAGCAATATATTCTACCTATTGAGTTTCTGGAACACTTCAAAATCCAAACTTACCAAACCACAAAGTCATTGCCTTAGTGCATTTGTGCTTCTGTAGCAGAATACCACAGACTGGGCAATTTGTAAAGAATAGTTTATTTCTCACATCTGTGGAGACCAGGAAGTCCAAGACCAAGGTACTGACATCTGCTTTCTGGTGAGGGCCTTCTTGCTGTGTCTTCACATGGTGGAAAGTGGAAAGGCAAAACAGGGAGGAGCATTGTATTCTCACATGACAAAAGAGTAGAAGAGAGTAAATCTATTCCCACAGGCCCTTTTGATAGTAGCATTAATCCATTCATGAGGGGTTTACCTCTAAAGGTGGTAGCCATGAGGTTCATTATGTTTATGACAAGGGTCTTCAATCAATTATACTTCTTGAAACTGGGAACAACAGAGGGACTTGCAGAAGAGAACGGTTTGAAGACCAGTCCTCAATTATCCCAGGAATTCTATAAACAGGTATTGCACAGTTCCAAGGAGAACAAGTCCTTGGAACTCTGGAATTCTAGTTAATTCTGGCTTCCAGTTTATTCTGTGGCCTCTAGTGTGAGTGATAAATTTTAGAAGGACACTTTATATGTTCAAGAGGGTATATATGCCATCCAAAAGCAGAGCCTTATTTGGGCTTCTCACTTATTCTAAACCAAATAACCAATTATTAGATACTTTAATTGTACTGAATATTTAACCGTTTGCTGCTATACACACACACATGCACGCACACACACACACATGTGTGTATGTGTATGAGACTATGGGACCTCAGAGGTGTGAATCATCACATGTAGTTCCCTTCATTCCAACAGAATTGGCAAGGCCACTTGGCAAATTGCCCCCCTGAAAACTGGGTAGTTTCTGCCTGCACATTATGTTTAAATATAAGGGTAGATGTGTAAAAACATGGAACTGTTTAATTATTTTAAAATAGCTATTTGCTATGACTTCAAAACACCTAGCACACAATTGGAATATTTTACTCCTGGGAAACTAGGAGCTCTCATTTTCAAGAAAAGAATAAATTGGCAATCAATTTTAATAACAATACAGCCTTTTCTAAAACAGGAGGGAAACAGAAAGGTACTACAGTCTTGGAAACACAATAAGACGGAGAAAATACAGTGAGGCTTGCAGAGATATATGAGATGTTTCCCCGTAGCTGCCTTGAGTCCCACATGACAAATTCCCTCAGCTTGTTCCTGAAGGATGAACATGGGTGACAGCCATGACCATTCCCTGACTGTTCTTTCTCAAAAGCATGGGTACTGCTGAGGTGCAGCTAGTAGACAACTGTGCTCACTAGCTGACAGCTTCTTATAGACCCCAGCGGCCAGGGGTATGACAGAAGCACAGCCAGTTCAATCAAGCATACTTTAGTGGGTATACCTTTTAGAAGACAAGGCTACTTTGCGGATTGCTGTTTGACCAGTTATGGAAGAAAGCAGAGGATGGCAGGAGGCCTCCCACCCATGCACAGTCCTCCTTTCAAAGTAGTCTTTATTCTCCTGATCCCCAAATCCATCCTATTTATCCATCATCCCTTAGCTTCCAAGTCAGTACATGACTTCTGCCATGGGAATGGGCAGGAGTTTAAGAGCACTGGCCTAGGGGTCAGCCCTGCCCAGGCCCTATGGCAGGGATGGCAGCAATTTATCAGGTGTACCCTTAACGAATTGCAAGTTTCCTCCACTTCCAACACATGTACTCATGTGCATACCCCTAGCCATTTTCCTCTTCTGATTTACACCCCAGTGTCCCCGTGAGGACAGCCTAGAACCCTAGCAGTGCGATGGAACGATGATCCCCTGCCTCACTCATACTGTTATCTCAGCAGCATGCTTGGGTCATCAGCATAGGACCTCAGCCTCTAGCTTGGGTCCTATCCACTTTGCACAAACAGACCAAAATAATAATACTAATAATTCAGCCATAGCCTGACTCAGCACCTTCTCTTCCACTCAGTCCATCAACAAACACTATGAGCCTCTGAGGATTGCAACAGTTTACTTCAACTATCCCACGTTCTAGGGAAGGAGACACAAAAATAAATAAGTCATGAGAATGCAGTATTATTCATGCTCCAAGGGAGATCATGGTGCTAGGCAAGCTCAGAGAAGAGGCTCCAAACCCAATCAGCAGCACACAAGGAAGACTTTTAAAAAGGGTAAGGCCTGAACTGAGTCTGAAAAGATGAATAAGGATTAGCAGGCAAATTGGGTGGGAGGCAGGGAAGAAACAAACAGCCATCCCAGGCAGAGGAAAACAGCAAGAGCAGGCAAGAACAACCACTACTGTCATGGCATAACAGAAGTACAGACAACCATGGAGTCAGGAGTTAGGCTGGGGCTAGATCATAAAGGACCATAGATGCATATGAAGGAGCTTTAACTATGTCCTTAGTATGACCAGAATTACTGACAGGAACTAAATGAGATAGCGAACCAGTGAAAACTGAGTTTGAGGATGATGTCACTGGCTGCAGAGCATATTGAAGATTGCGGAGAGAGAGCAGGAGCTGTGGACTGGGTAGGAGGTTTCTGCAGTCACTCCTACCCACAGCTAAGACCCAGCTGGATAACAGCACTGGCCCTGTGGAGCCCAGGTCTTTCTCTCTCATTTAGTCACGGTAAGTCAGACCCCAGAGTCCCTCTGCCACTAGCTGGTCTGTTCTCTTAATCCTGGCCCAGCTCTTCTAGCAACGGGCTGTGTTCCATTGGTTAGTGTTGAAATGCTAGCACACTCTGGGGCAACCAGGGGATCACTATCTCAATAGGCCAACATCAACCCACCACCCAACAAGTTGACAGGGCAAGTTGATTTTGAAGGAGAAGAGTAGGAGAGAAGGTCATTGGTTTGATGGGGAAAACAAATGAGTGGGCATGCCTCAGAATACCACTGGGTCATCCTGGGGCTTCAGGAGAATGCCAGAGACTTCTAAAGAAAGCAGGAGGCTACATGAGCACTCCGGACTCTTGCAAGGAGGGACAGGTCCCAGAATGCAAGAAAGCTAGGTTCTGCTGTCTTACCTGGTTCTGAAAAGGGCTAAGCCAGCTTTGAGGTTGGAAGCCTGAGAGAGGAATGTGTTTGCCCCTCTGTCCTCTGAGAAAATGCAAGAGGGTCTCTTGATACAGTATGACAGAGCTACACACTGTGTCTCAAATCTGGATACGGCATTGCCATTTACCCTTCTCTGCCTTTTCCCTCAGTACTTACCAAAAGGGAGGCCCAGAGACCATGGCCCAAAAGCCCAGGGCCCAGGTATGGAGAATACGACTCCCACACCACCCTTGGAGAGGCATCAGAGACAAATCTACTTGGCTTCTGCCTCCAGAGCTGCTCAGGAACCACGAGTTCCTCAGAAGTACAAATGCCCTGCTCCTTGCTTCCTCTGAGACGCAGCAAAAGTTATGAGAGAGACTGCCTGCTATACCAAGGCATGGAGGCTGGTTCAGCTCTCTTGTCAACGGATCAATCAATTTCAAAACTTCACCTGCAGAACCACCGCCCACAACCAGTCTTGAGCTAATGATAGAACCTTTGATTAATTATTTTAAACAGCTTTGAACAGAATTTCAGAACACATTTTCTTCCCCAAATAACACCATGTAAACTTCGTGGGGCCAAGAAAGGGTGGCATGAAAATCAAAAGCACGTTAAATGAAATCACTGAAGAAAACTCCCAAAGTATAAAATATCAACCGTAGCAGTGTTGTCTGAAGCCTGCCATCAAGATGAATGGGGGTGCCTGCGGGAAACATCAGATGGTATTTGTCAACTCGCTGTTCTGAAGGACAAAGCAGGTCATTCCCCAATTGAAGGGAAGTGAGGGAGCCATAATGGGACAGAGATGTGTGGCTGAGAGGTAAAAATCAAACCTCCTGGAAATAGCACTGCATACAAGCAGCAAAATGCATTTCTCTCTCATTTAAATAAAAATGAAGAGAGAGAGAAAAATCATTGCAAAAATGGTTCGAGGTTGTACAACATCCAGGTTCCTGAGAGTCTTTGTGTTCATGTACCTGTCTCACTCCCTCCAGAGGGCATCTGAGCCCTGGAAATGCAGATCTTCAGTCCAGCTCCACATCCCTTCCCTGAGCTCCTCCTGGGCAGCTTGGCCCCTTTATCTCCCTTGCCAAGACACAATGGCAGTTTCCTCCCTTAACTAAGGCCCTCTGCCCGCTTCCAGATCACACCTTGAAACCAAGTGTGGGTGTCACCTCTACCCTGCAGCGTCCGCTGACTCTCCATGTCCCATACCTACATTATATCATCATGTACTCTCTTAGAAATGGGCTCTTCACCTGTCACACCTAACACTTGCCCCAACCTCCAGCATGGCCCAGATTAGATTACATTGTGATCATTGCTACATTATTCCAGCCTATGAGACTAGGAGGTCCCAAGGGCACTCGCTGCATGCATGGCTATATCCCTGGAACAGAAGACACTGCCAGCACCCAATAAACCCTGGGTTGAGCTGAGGGAGGAGAGTACAGCTGCTGATATTGTGATCTGAAATGTAGTACAGTACTCTATAGAACTAAATTGTTAGAACATAAATACTAATTACATTTTAGAAACCAATCTATTCAATAAACAGAACTGTTGGGAATTTTTTTTTTTTTTTTTTTTTTTTTGCCTAGGGGAAATAATAAAAAGTTACTGAGACACAAAGGGTGGTGTGAGCCAAGGCAGCCAAGGGGAACATGTGCCCTAAGATGAAGTTAATATAGACAGTGAGGGAGACAGCTCCCAGAGCTGCCCTGGCAATGGCATTGAGGTCCACCTGTGATGTGACCATGCCTGCCCACCAGTTTTGCTACAGCATATGCTGCATTCCTACTATGTGTAAAGCACTCTGCTCACCATGGGGCTCTGCTGTGCAAGACTCTGTCCCAGAAGAGCTCCCTGACAAGCTATACTGACAACTGCACAAACCACAGCCCATTGTCCTCCCGACAGGTCTTCTGGATATAACTGCAATTCTATAACAAACAAACATGAAACTGACAGTCTGCACAACTCACAAAAAGGTCTTATCAGATATAACAGAAACTTGTGTCTTTAGGATCAATGTGATGAGTGACTCTAAGGCTTACAGTCTAAGCAGAAAGCTCAGAGTAGAATTTGGAAAGACTAGTACAGAGACAATACCAAACTCTGCCCCTCTTCCTAGCTCTAAAATAACCCCGGAGATGCTGAAACACAGGCCCTCCAAGGTGGTCATGTGTGAGCTATTTCCAGTTCTTCCTACCCATATTACCACCACCTCCCACTCTTAATATTAGGAAGGCTACTGGGCGTAAAGGGGGAAAAGGAGGTAATGTGATTGGAAAAGTAGGACTAGATCATTTCATTATAAAGTACTGAAAAAAGAGAGAGAGAAAAAAAATGCTGAATCCAAACAGCGCACTCAAACCAAACACCAGAGCACCTGAGACTGATCTTCTGAGAAAAACAGGGAGGGGTCTGGAGGTACGCAGAGCAAAGCTAAGGCTCCAAAGCCTGTGTGGGGAGCAGAGGCTGAAGAAGTCCCTGTGTGCACAGAGTGTCCCTTTTGGTCACTCCCAGCTGTGTTCCTAAAAGAGTATGGCAAGAAAGGGGTCTCCGTCCCCCTCCTCCTCATTCTCATCTTTAATGAGGGGACCAGAATAATATTCAATGAGTCAATTAAAATAATTTAATGTGTTGTAATAATAATAATAAATCAATGTGTTATCCTAAGAGATAATCACCAGTCACAAAATACGCTAGTTAGTTAAATATACACTACCATAAGACTCATCCATTCCATTCCTAGGTATTTACCCAGGGGAAATTAATGCATATGTTCACGGAAGACTTGGACATGAATGCTCATATCAGCTTTATTGGGAGTAACCAAAACCTGGAGACAATCTAAATGTTCATCAGCTGAATGGATAAACAAATTGTGGTGCATACAGATGATGGAATACTATTCCGCAATAGAAAAGAATGAACTATTAATACACACAACAACAGATGAATCTCAAAATGGTTATACTGAGTAAAACAAGCCAAACAGAAAGAAGAAAATTCTTAATTCAAGTTTTTAAATGTTGTTACTACTTTTTCAGTATTTCTATAATAAGAACATTTTTTAAATTATAAAATAAACCAAATATAAGAAAATCTGCTAACCTTTCTTGTTCCTGTATATTTCTGTTTAAACAAAATTCTGGGAAACATAAACTAATCTATAGTGACAAGGAGCGGAACAGTAGTTGCCTCCGGGGTGAAGAGTGAGCTTGGAAGGGAGCAGCCGGGAGGGATTACAAACGGGAATAAGAAAACTTTGGGGGGTCATATATTTATTCATTATCTTGGTTGTGATGATGGCTTGATGGGTATATACCTATGCCAAAAGTTATCAAATCATGCACTTTAAGTATGTGCACTTTATTGTGTGATAATTAAACCTGTTTAAAAAAATGACAGTAAAGATGTTTTGCAACAATATAAATAGGAATATAAACTGACGGATCCCTCTTGAAAAGCAGTTTTGTAACACACATCAGAAAACTTAAAATATTCTTATTCTTCACTATTTCCTTTAGAACTGTATCCTAGGGACTTAAAATAAGTTACAAAATTTTTACTGCAGAATTATTTATAACGAAAAAATTGGAAACCACTAATATATCTTACAAAAAAATCCTTGCTCAAATAAATTGTAGTATACTCACATACTGAAATACTGTGTAGTCATTAAAAGTAACAGTTATAAAGAATTTTTAATAACCTGGAAAAATACTTATGTGCTAATATTAAGCGAAAAAAACCTAAGATATAAATTATAAATATGGTATAAACTAAATTATGTAAAAATATGCATAGAAAAATCTCTGAAATACCTTGAGGATTATCTCTGAGTAATGGGGATTATGGTTCATTTTTAATCTTTTAAGGCAAATTTTTAAATGTTGTTACTATTTTTAAGTATTTCATTAAATAATATATTTTTAATTATGAAATAAATAAACAATATTTAAGGAAATCTTCTAAGCTTTCTTGTCCCTTGAAAAGGCAAGCCCTTATAAAAACCCAGATTGCATTTCTTCAATCCTTACACTGTGAAAATGTAGAAATGTGTCTCTGCAAATTGCCACCCTACAACATGAACCCATGTTCCCTTTTCTACTCTTAGACAACGTAGAGAACCAGCAGATCAAAACCAATCATTTTCACCTAATTTTGTTGCATATTTTGCTCAAACCCTGCTTCCACCTACATCTTGAGTGTGAGCTTCCTGAAGACAGAGGTGAGGCCTTTTCTTCACTTAAGGCCTCCCCTGCCACATCCATCCCACCTTGCCACAATACCCAGGAAAAAGCTAAGGACACAAGGGGACACACAAACACGAGCCCAATGACAACAAATTCATAATAATGCTATATCATGTTCTTATAACACCTCCCTTTTTTAATCGAAACGCCAACAAAACAGTAGCCCTGGGGGCGGGGGGGTGGTATTTGGACCCATTTTGTAAAGAAGAAAATGAGACCAAAGGACTAACTTTGGCTGAGTTTAATTTCAGGAGTCTTTCCCTGACGTCCCTATGTGAACAACAGACGAAAGTGCTGACACTCTAGCATTACTCACTTGCCTGTGAGCTTCCATCCTGTCCTACACAGCTTTGTATCTCTAGTGCCCAAGGCAGGTACTTGGTAAATTTTTGTGAATTATTTCTAGATGAAAGGGTTAGCAAACTGGCAAAGAGATGGCTATTCATTCAATTCCACTTTCTCTAATACAACATATATCCAAGAAAATCTTCAGTTTTTCAAGGCCTATTTAATCATTTCTCAAAGATGTAACCCTCTAAACAACAATTTGTTTCATGAGAGTCTTTGCGGCAGTTCTAAATGATTGACACACTGAGGAGTTCCTGCCGCCTTATCTCAAGAGCCTCCCAGCCCCCAGATATGAAGCTGAGTCAGCTCCTGGCTTCTATTATGGTCAGCATCACATAGCCCACTGGGCAAATATTCTGTCATGGTTGAACTTGTCTCCTTGGTGCAGCAGGAAGAGCATCAAGCTCATAAAATGATTGAATGCTTAAAACAGCTAAAGTGATGGAAGGCACAAAAGGAAGGGAAAGCAAAAAGTCAATAGAGGCAGTAAGTGGGTAGCAGTAGCTCAAACCCAGTGCTAGGCCTGGGAGGAGAGATTAGCGTGGCCCATGTCTTCCAGAATAAAAATGCCAAGAAGATTCTATCTTTGATACTCTTCTAGGTAATAGGAAGCCACTAAAGCTTTTTTTTTATTTTTATTAAGGACTGATGTGTTCACACCTAGTGTGGGGTGCCTCAAAGGAGGTCAAGACTGAGAATATAGTGAGGAGACATCTCAAAACTCCAAAAGGGAAGTGGTGGGGCTTGAACTAGGGTGAGACAGAGAAAGTGCCAATGAGAGGATGGATACAGCACCATAGCACACTGAGCTGGCTCACTTCACAGAAACCAATTGTGCATCACTTTCCAAATCCATGCTCAGTGATATCACACTGATAACTTGAAATCAGGCACGATGGGAGTATTTACACTAAAGAAATTGGAAGATGCTACAAATCAGAGGGCTTTCCCTTCCCTCTCCCCCTAAAAGCTGGTTTAAGCATTTACATACACCACTGCATAAAGGGTTTGGAAACCAGGTGGATTTGGGAGGTAAAGTAGAGGGAAGAGTCCAGGATGACCCCATGATGTTTCTAGTCTGGATTTTAGAATGGATACAGTTCCATCCTTTTAGATAGAAAACACAGGAGAACAAGCTGGTACAAGGTGGGAGAGGAAAGGTTAGCTCGGCCAAAGACATTTTGATTTGAGGGATAAGATAATCCAAAGAATGTGGTTTGCAGATAGTGACATTCTGTGTCTGAAGGCTGGGAAACAGTTCTGTGCTGCAGAGAGAAGTTGCATTTAAAGCCATGGGTGTAAGCAGGTAGAGTAAAAAAATGGGGCAGGGTTGGCTGAGGGCAGAGAATGAGCTTAGAAGTCTACTCTACAGAACCCGATAGTTTAGAGACTTGTAGAAGAGATGACTGGCAAGGAGAGTCAGGAAAATTTAAGGAGCAAAGGGAAAGAAAGGGTGAGCACACAGGAGACAATGAAAGAGGAGAATTCAACAAATAGGGATAGCTTCACTGCCAAATGCTACAGGCTCCAAAGAATCCTCTGAGTTTGGCATCAAAGACATCACTGGTCACCCTAACTAGAACAGATTCTGCAGAATGTGAGGGTGTGGGGAAGAGAAATAATATGCCCCCTTGACGTTTGTTTAATCTGGTGATGAAATATCATGGTAACAGTCAAGATTTAACCAAGAAAAAAACTAACCACTCTAGTTACCTCAAAGAAAGGAAATTTAACACAAAGAATCAGTTACCCAAGTGATGGAGAATGGGAAGCTAAGCAGCAAATGGCAAGGCAAGAAGCCACCACCACCCAAGGAATGGAGGGACAAAAGAAGGAGGCAGGGTCTCCACAGCCCAGGAGGTAGGACCACATGGCAGACTTAGAACCTTGAGAGCCATCCTCTGCAAGGGGGCTCAGCAGAGGCAGAAGACATGCTCCAGAAGCTAGAGCTACAGAAGAGGAGGCGTGGTCACTGACAGTGAGATTGCCTAAGGCAGAGAAAGACAGGGGAAAATACTTCAGTGTCTCTCTTCCTCTCACTCTTGTCTCCCACCAGTGCCTCCTTTTGCCCACCATAAGCAAGTTGGCAAGACATCTGGAGAATGTAGTTTCCCAGAATACAGAACCAAGCAACAGAAGGGTAGAAATAGTTCAGACATCAAACAGGTATATGAATGGCACTACCATTTAATACATTTCATCACATCTAAGATGTCATCAATTATAAAACTCATCCTGATTTCAGAGATATTATTTTTTAAAAGCCATCTCAGAATTGATGAAATTCGGTACACCTGTGGAGACAGGATCAGATGGTACAATGCTTCACAGCCTATCTATTATTCCAGGCATATAGAGTTTCCTTTGCATGACCCTGTTGTTAAATCCCGAGTCTTCAGAATCACACACCAACCACTTGGAAGGAGCACAGAGGGGCCAGGTGTGCTTCTCTGCAGGTTCCCAGTTGATCTTACTTCCCCCATGCTAACTCCCCCTGCCCACTGGTACATCATGGCCAGCCACATCTTCATATTCATTATACTGCTCTGGACAGAAATCAAATTTGTTATTTTATTCCTTGATGTGCTACCACATTCTATAATTCATGTCAGTCTTTTGTACAGAAATGTACAGTGTGCCTCAAAAGAAAAGTAATCACTGAGGCAGAGGAAGGAGAAATACAGACAACAGAAAGGTAAAGCTAAAAAATAAATGAACACACGTAACTCACCTCATACCTCCTGGACAAGGGCTAGAGGTGGGCACACGCAACTTGTGGCTGATAAGCCCTCCCAAGAGTGACCAGCAATATTCTTGGTGTTTGATGACTGTGGAGACATAGGAGACATCACTATGGGGCAAATATTCTGGTGGCCGTACCCCGGAGGAAGATGACATGACCCTGCACCTTCACATAGCTCATTATCTAGTAAACCAATCAGGCTTCTCAATGCCAGCTACTCGGAACGCTGAGGCCAGAGAATCGCTTGAACCTGGAAGGCGGAGGTTGCAGTGAGCCGAGATCATGCCACTGGACTCCAGCCTGGGCAACATCTCTCAAAGAAAAAAAAAAAAAAAAAAAAAAAAGACATGGAGAAGGTCATTGTTGAGAGGATACTTGATCTCTCTGCACCAGCTGGAATCTGGATGTAGGCTGTGGGTAGGGAGGAGATGAGGGCATCCCACATCCCAGATCATGCAGGAAGAATAAGTAGTGCTGCCTGGAGGGGTGAAACACTTGATTTATTTCTTCCTGAGCTCAAAGTGTAAGGTGTGGCACAGATACGGCTGGAGAGCTCATGCTAGGCAGCCCCAGAGGCATGAATGGCTTCTGCTTAGAGCAGGCATCGCCTGCTGTCACCACCTCTGCCAGTCCTGACTCCGGCCTCATTCAATGTCTGTGTTGCCCTCCTGTACAGCATCATCATTTAATACTTTAATCTGTCAGCTTGCTAGTTTCTGCATCAAAACTTAAATCATCTGAGGGCAAAAAACCTGTCTTTCTAACTGGCAACACTCACTGCAGCTTTCTATGTTCTAATCAGCCTGCTAAGCCCAGGAAGAGGGGATGGTGGGATTACGGATGAAGCAGACACAGCCCTGGTAAGGTCAGGTTTGGGGAAAGTGATATTCCAGTCTAAGTAATTTGTGAGGCAAAAGGACAAATACCAGCAAAAATAAGTTATGTATTTTTTTTAATTAAGATTTTTGCTTTTCAGGGAATCCTATTACTGGTGAATGACAATCAGTGTTGTGCTCAAAGTTTTTGTCACGTAAAGTCTGCATTTATCCAACAGCTTTAACCTGTCAGAGCCATTGACAATATTTTTTAGAGGGTTTTCTTTCTGTTTTCTTCATAGTTACCGCTTTTTACCTGAAAACATAAAAAAAAGAGAGTCTGTTCCAAATAGAACACCTCTTTAGTAGACCTCTGTGTGTCAATTTCAAAACCAATACTTTCACAATAAACTAGAACAAAATTTCCTTTGGAGAATAGGATGTGAGCAACAATGCCTTCTCTGTTCTCCATCGACCCAAGCCCAGCTGGTGTAACTAACAAGACAATCACCATGCTGAGCAGCGGAGAAGGATGGTGGCCTCTCTGTCAAGCCCCAGTCCTCTCTTCTGAGGTTCATCTGCAGATGAGGAGAATATGAGAGAAGGCACAGTCTTACCCTCGACGAGTACAAAGTGGAGTTAGAGGAAATGAGTAATGCATAATAAAGACAGAACAAAATACGAGAACATGTTACCAAGTGGGAGGCTGAATATCGAAGCAACATGACCAGCATAGGCTCTGAACTCTGGGTTCAAGCCCTAATACAACTACTTATGGACGACCTGAAGCTCTCTGAGACTCCGTTTTCATAGCTGGAAGATGGGGAAGTCAGGAGCCCCACCTCACAGAGCCATGACAAGGGAAATCTCAGGTAGTTAGATGCATGAGAAATCTCAGGCTGGCTCCCGGTGAGTGCTCATTAAAGGTTAGCTGTAGGGCAGGCTGAATGCAACTTGACCAAGCTGCGTAACTATCCTCAGGGTCCTACCTCCCCCTGTCACTGCACATCCCTCCAGCCTTTGGGTCTAACCGTCTCTAGGGACTCCGTCTGTGCTCCAGAGCTCCCTCCATGCATGCTGCCGACCTCAGAGGCTGTGATCACCAGGAAACGGGTGTCCCCTATTCTAGCTAATGTCAAGGTCAGGAACAAAAGGAATCCAGGAGAAAACGCAAGCCATCAGCTAGTGAGAGGCACATCTGAGATAAGAAAGGCCTAGTTCTGGATGACTTCAGAAAGGGATTCAGCTGAATCCACAAGAAATCCTTGTGCACTGGAGTCCTGATCCACTAGGTAAGAAGTATAGCCATCCTGAAGTCACTTTATCTCTGACACATCAGCATTGACCATAATAAATACTCTAGCCAGTTTGCTGGAATCTAATCCACTGAACTACAAACATTAAATGATGTCATTTTTGTCCCTACCATGATCGAGTCAGGAAGCTGAATGCCATGTGGAGACCACGTGCAGGACCTGGTTAGTAGCCAATAGCAGCCCATGAGCCCGGCCTGAAGAAACCTCCAGATGATCCCGACCCCTAGTCATTCAAGGCCACAGAAATGGTGAAGCAGAGATAAACTATAACCACTACCACATGTCTAAATTCCTGAGCCACAGGACCTGTGAGCGTAGTCAAATGGTCATTGTTTCACTAAGTTGTGCTGTGGTTTGTTAGGCAGCCATGGATAATCAAAACACCAGCCTCTTGTATGCCGGGTTTTTATATCCTCAGGTTTATTGTATCTTTACAACAGCCTCTTGAGCTAGAATTTAATATACCCATTTTAGAGATGAGAAATCTGAGTCACAGAGGAGTTATGCAATTTATCCAACATCCCGTAGCTTCTAAGTGGCATTGTCAGGATTCATACACTACTCACATGCAATGCACAAGTCGGCCACCCAGAATTAAGATAATTTTTCAGATAAATCAGATGTTGTACTTCAATGACTGGAATTGCTCTCTCTCTCTCTCTCTCTATATATATATATATTACACACACACACACACACACACATATATATGTAATATATATTACAGATCTGTAATATATATGTAATATATATTACATATATATTACAGATCTGTAATATATACACACATATATGATATATATGAAATATATATTACACATATATGTATATATGTAATATATACATATATGTAATATGTGTGTATATAACATACATGCCATACATGTAATATATATAATGTATATATCATATATGTGATATATAACATATATGTCATATATGATATATAACATATATGTCATATATGTAATATATATGTAATATATAACATATATGTCATATATGTAATGTATAACATGTATGTCATATATGTAATATATAACATATGTCATATATGTCATATGTAATACATATAACATATATGTAATATATGTAATATTGTCTCTACATAGAGCCATATAGAGATATATATAGACAGACAATATTGCTCTCTATATATGAGATGATATTGCTATATATATACATACACACATGTGTATATCTATAATAATATATTCTATACGCTAACACTCTTCTCACTGAAATAAAGTTATTTGGCTGTCAAAAGAGTAAGAGGTACTAAATCCTATCCACTTAGGCTGGGCCATGTGTTTAAGCTGATAGAGTAACTCACATCAAACTGCTCAGCTGACAATGGCTCGCTACACTGTCTCTTAGAGAAAGAGTAGAATTTGTATCAATCAGATTTTTCATTGTCTAACCCGAAATACATGAATTGTCATAGTAATTTAGACCTATGTGCAAGCTATGGTGGCCATAGGGGAAGAAATTTTAGTTCTGCCAGCTGTTCCACACCATCAAAGGAAGTGGTGAAGACAGAGGCAAGTGCTTTGCAAATTCACTTATAGGTGCTCTGGGAAAATGCTGAGAATAGACACTCGAGAAATCTGGCTGTGATCAGAGGTGCCAGATGTTCCCCCAGACACTTGGATTACGTAGGCTGTAGGCACTCAACGTAATTCAACTCATTTCACCTCCAAAGGGTGGGTGCCTACCATATCCCAGATCTTGGGAAAGGAGCTAGGGCAACTCTGCCCTCAAGGAGCCTTCAGAGTCCTGAGCCCAGAGTAAAAATCACCACTACTGTCAGGCTCAGTGCCTGCCCCAGCTACAGAGCACAGCACAGCTTGTTCCAGCAAAGTCTCCTAGCCCCAGATGTATGTGAAGACAAGTTTAAGTGCTGCATACAAGTGCTGAGAATTCAATGGCAGAAGACAAAAGTCAGGGCTATACAGTATCCTCCAAATGCCCCACAAAACCTCACAGCTGCCAAGCAAATCTTACTGGATGCCTAAAGGAATTCCAGAATTTATATCCCGAGATAGATTTCCTGTATAGGTGGATGCAGAAGAGACACAGCAAGCACTCTCTGCAAAATACTTTCTCTTAGGGAACAATAGGGAACTACTTGAGGATGGAGGTGGGGAGGAGGATGAGGATCAAGGTACTACCTATTGAGTACTCTGTTTATTACCTGGGTGATGAAACGATTTGTACATTAAACCCCTGTGACATGCAACTTACCCATGTAACAAACCCAACATGTTCCCCCTGAACCTAAAATAAAAGTTAGATGGGGGAAGAAACACACACACACACACACACAGACACACACAGAGCCTTTCTCTTGTTTGTTCCCTCTTAGTTTGAGTTTCATCAGAAGCAGGCCCTGAGGCAAGGATTTGAGCACAGGTGTGTAGGAGGTGGTCTCGAGAAATACCAGTAGGGGAGTGGAGAAGTAACTCAGGAAGGGGAGAAAGCCAGTAAAGGCTGGAAGCAAGTTACCAGTGTGGGAAAAATTGGAGCTTAATCCTCCTGGAGATTCCTGGGCACTGTGAAAAATACCTCAGCCATCCTCCCACCTGAGGGAAGAGGGAAGGGGGAGCTGGGATGCTGCTCCATCACTGCCTGTCAGTCATTGGCAGGACAGTTCCTGAAGACATGAATTCCCTCTGACTAGTGACCTGCCACACTTGGCAAGCACAGAGGGGTCTAGGGGTCTAGGGGTCTAGGGGCCAGGGAGAGACCACAGGCAAAGGGCCACTGCTGCTGGAAGTCAGGTCTAATGCATGAAAATGGCATGAGCAGAGGGTGTGCGGGTAGGGAACTGACAGCACCTGCTACCATCTCCCTCTATGCCCACACGTATCCTCTCCCCTAGAGGTTCAGGGGGAACATGTTGGGTTTATTACATGAGTAAACTGTGTGTCATAGGGGTCTGGTGTACAGATTGTTTCATCACCCAGGTAATAAGCAGAGGACCCAATGTGTAGTTTCTCAGTCCTCTAGGGGAGAGGATATGTGTGGGCATAGAGGGTGGTTGTAGCAGATGCTGTACGTGCCCTGCCCATATGATAGAGACTATCTAGTCTCTATTCAACCTGCACCTTATCGAGCCTGATGAGAAGGCATTTCCTAGAATGTGTCAAGGCCAGCTATGAGGCCCAACCCAAAGCTCACATTTCCTCTGGGGAGGAAGCCCCAAATTTTAAGTCACTAGTAGCAGGTCTCACCTAACTCAACAGCCATTCTACTCCTCCTGTTCAGCACAATGGGGTGGGGGTAGGGCTGGCCCTTCCCCATTCTGAGCTGGCTATGGGTAGAATATGGGGCCGTTTTAGACCTGATTTTGTGACCACCCTTGGTGAAGGGCAGTCTGCTTCTGAACCTCCTGGTAAAAACAAACATAAGCCCAGTACCCACAAAACCATTGCATCCTGGGGCTACCTGAGAATAACCCCGACCTTAATCACTGCCTAAGAATGGCATGTTGGGAACTTAATATAATCCATTTAGAGCATTTTCTACTTGGAAGAGGGTACAACGATGAAAGGAAAATGAACAGGTAGCAAAGGCCTGAATTTATCCTGCAATGCCAAAGAGACACGGGAACACCAAGTCATAGGCATCTGTTTTGCTCCTCCAACTTTTCTGTTAGACATGCGTTTGTCTGGCTGACATAGGTATTTCATAAAATCTCAGGCTTCTACTGACAGGACTTGACCTTTCCAGAGCTCAACCATTTGAGTGAATCAGGATGCAAATTCCCCACAAAGCTAGAAAAGATTCCACGTTCTAAAATATTCCCAAGGAACCAACGTGGGGGTCAAAAAACCAAAGCAGTCTCGGAGAAGGAAGCTTTTTAGTAAGTCAAGTCAGAAGAGTGGGCATGAGAATACTCCTCTCCCACCCAAGCTCTTCTTTTTATTGCACACAAGCTGGGTCTGTGCAGGAGTTTGCAGAGAAGCTGTTTTTAAAATTCATAGCCCATCATCTATTATAATTGAAAATATGGTGACGCATAAGAGATGATGTTGATTTTAGAATCAGAATGTCAACCAGGTCTTCTCATTCCAGAAATACATACATCCCTCAGTGCCCTGAAGTTACTGTTGGGCTGAAATTTTTCTACACTCAACTCCAAGTCAAATATTACAGAACTACCAAATGTCACTGTACTACTTATTAAGGGGCTATACCATTCCCCATTAAATCAGAATATTAAAATGCATTTTCACCTCAAAGTTGCTGAAACTCTCTTAGGCAATCCAGCCTCTCTCTTAGAAATACTTCAAGCTTACGTGAGGAGGGGGAAAAAAGAAACAGCCACCTAGGGATTAAAACAAAAACAAAAACAAAATAAAAACCCTCACCCCTTTAAATTATCCATTAGAATGCTAAGGAAGAAACTATCCAAGAGAATGCATTTTCTCTCTGAAATATCAGTATTGCCATAATAAATACTCTAGCCAGTTTGCTGGAGTCTAATCCACTGGACTATAAACATCAAATGATGTTATTTTTGCTCCCTACCATGATCTGTCAAGCAACTCTTTCCCAAAGGGAGGAAGCTGCCTTAAGGATATTCCTGCCCAATTCCACAGCGCTTCATTCCTTTTTTGTTACTAAGACTTAGTCCAGTTCACTTTTAAACTTCAATCTCATATCTGACCCAAAGGTCATTGTCTCTGCTCCCAGTGTGGTCTCCCCCACCCACCCCCTAACAGTGCTTCTGTATCAGGTAGAGAAGCAGGAGATGAGAAAGACCACGAAACGTCACCATGCTTAACTGGCAAAGTAGTGATCCGCTTTTTGCTTGGTCTAAATGATGTTCTAACACATGATCTATGGGCTCCCCATGTGGTCCTCCAGCGCGCCCCACCAGGGACACCCTATTCGCCAAAAGATCTCCTTGTGAAATCCTGACCTCTTTCAGTTGACCATCAACTGGTGACATTTTCCTCTCTTCCTCAAAAAGGTCTTCAGAAAGACCTATCTCCTGTTCCAGAAGTTCTCTACCCATTAAGGCAATTTCGGCCTGTAAGCACATATGAGACATTTCTTGGGTACCTCTTAGAACCAGGAAATCAGGAGTGCATCTGTGGTAGGGTGGGGGTGGTCCAGGCACCTTTCTGCCTGAACGGCCCCCAGTACACCATCTAGAGCTCCACCGTTCGCTTCCCTATACCAGTGGCATTGAAGTGGGTCAGCTGGATATTTTTTTGTACAGCTTTAATAAACATTGAGCTTTCCAGGAATATAGCCGTCCTATGAATTGAGGCCAAAGCATGCTTTGTCTTATTCAAAATATTGCCAGAAGGCTTTCACCACTTAAAAAAGTCACATCATCACAACATGGTATCTGAATCACCAATACAACACACACAGCTCTGTTTGCATCGGTAGCTGTTGAATTCTCAGTGATTCACATGGTGTTGCTGCTAAACTGACAGCAAGCATCTAATTCACTGCTTCGTCTTGTATAGTTGGGCTCAAGCATTTGTTGAAATACATATTACTTTATGATACATTATTTAACTTTTAATTTATTTGTATTTAATTAGGACATTACATTGGTTTGTTAAATTATGTATGTAAGTGCATAACAGTATCAGTAAATTTCATTTCAGAAATCATCATGGGGGCACTACAAAATATGTGTTGTAAAAAGGGACCACTGGTTCTGATAGGATTGAAAGTTCATGATTCTTTATGTTTATTTTCATTATCCACCCTGAAACTTCAGTAAAATTCTGTTTGGTCCAATTTCAAATTGATATCTAAAGGGAAGGGTTATTTCCACTAGAGCCAGAGTTACAGAAAAAAAGGTCTATCCTGTCTCAGCTCAACCTTGGCCCATGTAGGGAGTGGCAGCATTATTTAGAGAAAAACCTCCTGCCTTAGAAGAAAGGGAATTTCAAGGAGAGAATCAGGGCTATTAGCAAGCTACTTCTCACCCAAGTTCCTGGGGACTGTCCTCCAGAAGCTGTCCCTCTCAATACCAGTCTCAAAAGCTTAGGATTTTGGTTTGGTTGAAGAAGATGATATTTCCCCATGCATATTGCCAAAGCTTTTCGCTTAGAACTGAACCAGTATATCCTGATGGATTCCCATAAGGGAATCCCAGGAAAATGTAAATGTTCTGACTTCAGAGAGACTCCCATTTGCTCATTGAAGTGGACTACATACACAACCTGGAAATCTCAGCACAGCCAGAAATTGGCCCCTCTTCCTGCTGCCCTGCCTCCCTAGCTGTGGGCTCAGAGCTCCATGGACCTCACCACATTCAGCATCCTACTTTAATTGAAGACAAAGCTTTTCCAATTAAAAACGTCATTCTTGTCTCTACACACACATGCATCTGATATCATAAAATTCAGATTGTTTTTAACAACCTGTTTGGAAAATGGAGCATGCTTTATCCACTCAAAACTTGTACAGTCTAGGTTTTAACAGAATGCTGATGGGAGCAAGGAGGACCCAAAGAGTGGCATGGGAAAGTGTCAGATCCACCTGCAGCAGCCGATGGTTAAAAACTAAATTCTCATCAGTGCGTGACAGAAGATATTCTCCCATAGTGTTTGATATCCAATGCTACGGAGCAAAGTGGGGGCTTACAACTATGCTAGTTCACTTACAAAAAGGTAATTTACATTAATGATCCAAGAAGGGTGCACACTCGAAATTGCCGCAGAAGCTCCTGACCCTGGGCTATCTAGCTTCTACTCCCCAGCCATAACTTATACTTAACAGGCCCCGAACCCCAGCTGGGCTCTATGTCCCCATCTTGAATGTATCAGCTCATGCAATAATGCATAGGACCCTTCCTGGAATGTTGACCTCTCCTAATCCTCCCACTCTGCCAGTCCTGATGTGTGTGCACCAAGGAGATGAACACGAGGGATCCCAGGGAATGAAGGAGAAAGATAAGACAAGGGAAACCCCACACCCCAGTCTTGCATTCCCTCACAAGGCAAAGAGCTGGGTTCCAGGGACCTCCATCCAACATTCATCCACCTATTTCATCCACAGTGTTAGACCGAGTCTGAGAAAGTGGTTATAAGGAATACAGTCTAGTGACGTGAAGACAGGTGAACAATGACAATGCAGTTGAGTAGTGTCACTGTGGAGGTCTATATGGGTGCCATGTAATGGAGGGAGGGGAGTGCCCCAGGGGGTGCCCAGGGATGGATTCCCAGAAATGCTGACAGCATGAGGGAGGCCTGCCAGGCTGCCTGGCAGGACAAAGTACAGTAGCAGACAGAGCAGTGTGCACAGCAGACAGAACACAGGAAAACCCTTCCAGGAAGAAAACTGGGTCGTCTTGCAGATGGGGATGAAGTGGGAGGGGCATGTGTGGAGAGGGTTCCCTCATTCGCTCACTCAGATCCTGGGCTAGGTGCTGGGCTGTGCTCAGAACAGCTTAAATTCCAGCCCAGGAAAAGGTAGGTACCAACTAAGGACCTTTTAAGACAAGCCGACCAATGTTGACTGTATCATGAAAGTGATGAAGTAACATGAGGAATTTTGAGCAGGAGTGACTGTATGCATGTCTTTGGAAGATCCACCAAGGGCTGTCTGGAACTGGACTAGAGAGAGATCAGTCCACAAGCTAGTGAAAAATGTGAGTAAAAGCATTTTACTAAAGACAGAGGGCTTGCTATGAGCCACCACTTCAAAGCAAGTCACCTCATTCATACTTCCAATCAAATGGCCTCCTATATAATAACCAGGTGACTTGTTTTGAAGTGGTGGCTCATAGCAAGCCCTCTGTCTTTAGCAAGATTGGCTGGTTCTGAACAATAAAAGTAGCAATATTTTTCTTTTCCTTTTCTTTTCCGGAGGACTCTCACCCTGTCACCCAGGCTGGACTGCAATGGTGTGATCTTGGCTCACTGCAACCTCCACCTCCCGGGTTCTAGCAATTCTCCTCCCTCAGCCTCCTGAGTAGCTGGAATTACAGGGCCCACCACCACACCCAAAAAGTAGCAATATTTTCTAAAGATGCTTTTACTCACATTTTCCACTGAATTGAGAAAACACAAATTGTAAAGCTAGGATGATGATGATTCTCTCCATTATGGGTTGTATTTTAAGGAGTGGCTTCCAGGGAGCCGCAAAACCCTACCTTCAAAAGCAGTCCTTGGTGCCAACAAAGACAAGAAGGGAAAGGTCCTGGAGGGGTGAGGGCAGGATAGGGGAAGACTGGGACAAGAGGAGTGCTAAAGGCTGATGTGGATTCTGTTTGTTCCCCTCTTCCATTGCTGTGGGCATTGGGACAAAGCAGTGGTGGAATATATCAAAAGCAAAACTCAAGGAAAAGGTAGTTTCAAGCCAAGATTCTTGGCTGGTCCCTGACTTGAGTTCCTTCTCCCTAGGAAAGCTGGAACCTAATTTATGGAAGATTGGCATGGAAAGGAGGCAAGGATTGTTGAAAACAGGAAAAAATGCAAGGGCAATAAAAATGCTTTATTTATGACTTCTAATTAAAGTTACAGTAAATTACTAAAAGTCTGAAATATAATTCTAACATTAATAATTAAGAAAGATACAGTCATCTTGACATTTCTGATAATAGCACAATAAAGTCAAAATAATTGGTTTCCTTTGGGAGAAAAAACAACAACAAAAATAAATCTAGGAAGGTGAAATTGGGGTCTTAGCTATGACATTCTTTTTACTCTCTTTATGAGTTATTTTAGCTTTCTTTCCTACTCCAAATTATGTCCACTCTCCCACAAATAAAAGCATCAAAGAAAAAAGAAAACTCTTAAAATATTATGAACTAAAAAGTGAATACTTTTTCTCACTCTCCAGCATCTTTGTGAGTTTCCTGAACGATCATGTTTTAGTTCTTGGCTTTAAGCCCTGATTATTAATCCCTGTAAGCGGTGCTTAGAGGAGAGAAGCTAGGGCAATTTGCAGCAAAGAGATATGCACCAAGAAGTATTGGCAGAGTGCAATGTGAGATTCTAGGACTATAGGCTTAAACTGCCCTTGCATGTTGGCTGGGAGGATCAGAGTAAGTGGTTTCCTAACTGCAGAATCAGGGAAGAGAATCCAAACACTCCAAAATGTTTCTTCTATACTAGATTTCATGTCTTGTCATTAGGGATTCATTCCTTTGGGTTAGCCATTGCCCTTGGTAGGTTTGGAACCATCAGCTACAAAGCAGGCTGTTATCTGAGATGCACTCCATTTCAAAGAAGACCAGTTTGTGGAATATACTGTGACACTGCCCCTAGGAGAGTAATTGTGCATTTGAGAACTTTAAGGAGCAGAAAGAGGTGGAAGAATGCACATTCAGAACCTCAGGTTCCCAAACACATATCCAATCAAGTTAAGGAAGTGTTTGCAGTCTCCCCACTGAGTCTTCTAGCTCTTATGATGCAAGACTGCTTCCATCCCCTTCCTTTCTCCAGGTGCATGGTTGTCTCCAGGAAGCCTGGGCAATAACGGTAAGTGCTCGAAATAGGCATGCTTCGTAAAAGATGGGGCACTCCTAGTGACACGCGATAGCAGAAGACCCAGATCGTCACTCAGGAAACTTTCCTGGAGAAACAGGCTTTTAGGCAGGATGGAGAGTGAAGTCTTCCTCTGGCTGATCCTCGCCCTCCATCTCAGCAGGTGAGGGAGCAGCAGCCTCTGCCCCTCACTAAGGCAGGCCTGAGGAGGGGGCCCTAGCTGAGGAAGATTAATGCCCACACCCACCTCCCTGAAGATCCTCGTTTCTCCTCCCAGAAGCATCCCAAGGTCTTGTTCAAGAAATGCAGGCTAACCTGAGCCTCCAGATGATCAAGTGAAGAGGGTAGAGGTGGAATAGCAGCAAGACCAAGGGAAGATGGCCCTCTGGTTGTTGAATGGGGCACGAAGATCTAGCCACCCATACCCCTCTTGGACATGCCCTGTCTACCACCAAACCCAGAATGGCTGGGGTGCATTTTATTATAAAAAAGAGACATTTTCTTACAACATCTCACCTAAGCTTCAGGTAGAAGCATCTCTGGCTTCGGGCATGCTAAAGGATTTCTTGGCAGCATGTGAGAGAAAGCATGGATACGCACCCATTTTCTCAAGCCATGCAAGTCTGGATAAACTGTACTGCTGCAGAGGAAATCATAAATCATACATCCCAAAACCAGGATTTCAGTATTGTTGAAGAGTTTCATTTCTCCTCCCTTCCAACTTTGATATATGTACTTACTTAACAAGGGTCTGGGGAGGGTTAATTGAATTAATATATGTAAAGTGCTTTTAGTTTGAAGAGAATGCGCAATACAAATGGAAGTGTCACTAAAAAGGTTAATCTAATTTACATCCAACACTTTCAGTTCATAGTGTTAATGAACTATATCCTTTTAGAGAGTGATTAATTTATAGAAATGTGATTATTTTTCTTAATGCTATATATGGGTCAGCTTTTCCTATTACTATAACTTACTTTATAGGAGAATTCAGCATTTTATAAATTAAAATAATAAATCAAATACCCCTGTAATGGTTATATTTCATTAATTACAAGGAGACATGCATTAGATTAACATTTATCTGTTTTAATTAATTTGCTGCAATGCAGTTATCCATGCAAATTGGAAAATGAGACATCAACTTGACATAATATTAACAGTTTTAACTGGTTCTTCCTGAAAATTTATGGGCCTGCAACTCCTGCATTTTTTGTGTAACCATGGTGACCACTAGTTGTGTGACACATGCAGGTTATACATCAAAGAACTGGGAAGAGACTCACACTAAATTCAAACATCCCCTGAAAATGTAATTAACTAAATAAGACAGTATAAAGAAAGAAAGATGTAGAGTTTTGTTTTGGGGTTTGAGACCCAAAGATTTCCTAAATATGATCACTTTGTTTTCTTAAGCACTTTATCCTCTCAAAAGGCATCCAGGGCCACTTCCATGTGAATACTCAAAACTTTCTGGGGTAGAGGAGGAGGTGCCATTGTGTCCTTTCTGCATGTGAAAAGACACATATCCAGAGGGGCTGAGTAATTTGCCCTGAACCTCACAGCTCATCAGCGGATCTAGGTCACAGGAGTCAGAGACCATGGCCTTTCCTTGATACTCAACAGTGATTTTCTAGTCAGACTTGATTGAGACTCCAATATTTTACTTAACTATATAATACAACAGGCATCATGGAAACGCAAAGTGGCTGAAGTCACAAAAGTGATGTCTTTTTTTTTTTAACTGGCAATCTTCACATGACAATTTGATGCAGTGATTCCGTAGGAATAAGTCAAATGTTAGCCAATTAAGCATTCTCAGAAGCAATGAGAAAAACACTGACAGCCTTTCTGTGTGAGAATTCCACTGGTAGCTGCCGGCCTCACTGTTAAACACATTTCAAGGTGGTTAACATTCTCCTGACTCATGTGCAGAACCGAGTATTTTAAACTCCCACAGAGCAAATGCTGCAGGTTGGTTTGGGCAGATAGTCAAATAACTAAAAGAGAAAGGCCTGATGGGCAGCTCCTCCCCATGACCAAAGGAAGGGAGCAGTGCTGACAGGAGAAGGTACATGGGCACAGAGCCCTGCAGGGTTTGCAGCCAGTGTGGGCAGCAGCGCCCTAGCACACAGTCGCCCCTCAACACTCAGCATTCGCTCTGGGCCTCGGACAGTGCTGGGCAAGTCACACAGAGGTGAGCAGGACTCTTCCCCCTCCAAGGGCTCACAGGCACCCTGGGAAACAGGTGGCAATGGGAGCTTTGATAGGGGAAATAAATGACTGTTAGGTGACAGGCAGAGAAGCATGGCCCCCACCTGGGAGGAGCACTTAGTTGGGAGAAGCAGGAGAGTTGGCTGGAGTGCTTCTCAATCTTGGCTGGGCACCAGAAATACTGGAGAGCTTCATGCAGATTCCCAGGTCCTGCCCCCGAGCCATTACATCAAAATCTCTGGGGTGGGTTCCGGGTATTGGTGTTATTTTAAATCTCTCTCAAGCGTCTCCATTGTACATCCAGGGTTGGATAACAGGGTGAATAAGAGGAGACACTATGAAAGTAGACTTTCTAGATTTAAATCTCAGTTCTACTGTTTTACTACTTGGGTAAACTAGATCAGTAACTTAACCTTCTTCTTTGTCTCACTTTCCTCATATGTAAAATGGGGCTAATAAGAGTTCACACCTCAGTTGGTAGTTAGGAGGGCTGAATGAGTTAATATCTACAAAGCACTCAGAAGAGTGCTTGGCACATAGTAAGCTCTTGAAAGATGAAAGCATTAACTATTTGGAAATTTCTAGAAAGCTCACTGACAGGAGAGAAAGCCAGAGGGGCAAAATTATCAATAGACTTTTATGCCAGGCTGGAGAGATTGGGATCTATCTTGGGAGGTCTGGGATTTCCCTGGAGAAGTTTGTCAGAAGGAGTGTGGCTCCCTGTTCTAAGAAGGCAGCCTGTGCCCTGCTTCTGAGGAGGTTTGGGTTGCAAGGGTGAAGGTAGAAGTTCTCTGTAGACACCTCCAGTCCTGGCCTTTGCTCTGTGAGTGCCTGAGCCCCTCCCTCATTGAGGTTATGGTAGGGATGGGAGAGGTTGGAGGTGGGTGGCTTTGGTGAACCCACCCTAAAACTGAGAAGAGTTGATTTCCTCTGGGATGGGTACTGATAGCCTGTTCCAGCTCCCATCCCCAGATGGTGGTAGCACCCCTGGGGCCGTGGCTACAGAATGTGGCATGAATATTCGATTCTAGGTGCTGGTGGTATAGTCTGGTGCCTGTGGAAGTAGAGAGCCCAGGATCTCAAGGCACTGTGCTGTTTGGACAATAGGCATCACAAGCAGTAATAACCTGTGAGGGAGGGAAACCTGAAGCAATTCCAGAGTGTTAAGCTATCCTCAAAAACATTACTGACCTTAGAACAGAGAGTGAAAGATAGAATTCATGACCGAGAAGGAGTTTCTTGCAGGCCTGATGGGACTGGCATACATGCTGCCATCTTGACAACAGTGTAATAGGAGGGTTAGGAGGGTGTCAAAATTAGAATCAAGTGCTTTCATTTGCACAAGATGCTAAACAAGGCAGTAGCAATGGGAATTGAGGAGAGGTTCTAGATGGTGATGAAAGAATCACCTGGACATGAGGAAGGATGGATTGTGATATTTGTGGAGAGACAAAGATGCTGGAGGACTCTTGGGGGCTCTGGCTTGGGTCAACATGTGGATAATATATCTTTCACCCAAACAGAGACCACAGCAGAAGCAGTAGATTCTTGGAGGAAAAATGAGAGCTTGGGTTGGGACAGATGGGGCTGGGGCATCCTAAAGGAAACAGATATTGGTGAGCCTTGGGTGGAGTAGGAGGCTCTAAGTGAGCTAGGAGAAAAAGTATTGGTTAGGGCATCTCCGGTCAATCTCTGGGGAGGAATGATGTGAGTAGAGAGTCATGAGCTGGGGACAAGCAAGATCCTGGGAAAGTATTGGAGATAAGTTGTCTGTCCTTAAAGTCAGAAAACTGCTCAGTAGTGAGAGAAATGGGCTTCAAGTGGCCATGGTCCAAGAAGTCACCTAGCTCACCAGACTGGCTCCCTGGTGCTAGATTGCAATCAACTGCACACAATCTGACCCCTTGTCCTGGTTCTTGCTCTGCTGCTATATGCCCTGTAATGTACATTTACCAATATGTAATAGGGGTATTTGAGAAAACTACAATGGCCATATATAAAATCCTGCCATGACAGTAGAAGAAAAGGCAGCCAGATCAACAGTCTGGTATCTGCTACTCCTATACGATCTCCTCCCACCCTTGCCACGCACATCTCAGCATCCCCTTCTTATCCACTTTGGTATCTATCCATCTAATATGTTTAAAGTGTGTATTCTTCATTAATCCTGTCTAGCGTAAACCTGAATCAGAAAAGGGTAATATTTAACCCAAATGAATGACAGTATCAGAACTGTCAGCACAAAGGCTGGCCAGCTGTGACAGTCTTTCCAGTGCAGGAGGCCCCTCCAAACACATCTGGGACTATACAGTGTGGATGGCTGCCTCCTCTGCTTGAGGCCAAGCATGGCAGGAAGTGAAGAGGGCTTCAAGCTGCCTGGATGAGAAGAAACAGGTATTGTTCACTTTGGATTGAGAAGTGAGTCAGAGAGTGAGGCTTTCAGGGAAACTGACTCTTTCAGCAATTTTGAAGTGAAATCCAAATAAATATTCTTGGATGGTAAGGCAATGTCTTCCAGGGCAGCAGAGCCTCTGTGACCTCACTCAGAGCCTTTCTCAAGCAGACATCACATCACTCTGATATGTAAGCCTGTGCAAAGAGGGGAACTCATGCCTACCACTCTATTCTGAGTTTGTAACCTCAGTTTCACCACCTCTGAGCTGTGAGACTTTGGGCAAGTTACCTCAATTCTCAGTGACTCAGTTTACCCCTCTGTAAAAATGAGATTGTAGTTTTACCACCTTCATAGGGTTGGTACAAGGATCAAACCAGCTGACATATATGAAGTGCTTCAAGATAGTGCTTGGCACATAGCATGCACTCAATAAACTCTGTTTTCTTAGCCCTGGAATCTGTATGCAGAAGTATATTTGACCCGGCTGAGTGCCCTCTTCACTCATGCCTGTGTGCCAATCACTCTTATCACCTTGTATTTACCTGTCCAGTGCAAATTCCTGCCCCTGACATATGCTTACCCAATGCCTACCTACCCATTCACATCCCTTTCACTTTCTCCATAAATCTTTCCTGACTTCTATTCTTGCCGATTTCTTCCTTTCCTGCAAGGCTTTTGGGGGTCTGTGATGCACAATCTACCATTTTCCCGTAAGTCACCAAGTTCCGCAATAGTTTGTGTGAGGTACGATGTGCAATGTTTGCCCTCGACAGAGTGTGAACTCTTTGATAACCGGAACTTGCTTTTATCTTTTTGTTCCCCTCACAGAAAATAACAGGAGGCTGAGAAATAGTAATTGACTGAAAAGACTGGAGAACAGGACCTAGTGCACGTCTGGAAGGGCTAACTCATTCTAACCATTCTCCTCTGATCAGTACCCCCTCCAGCCCCCTTTCTGCTTGTTCCCAAAGCTGAGAGCATGATCCTCCATCCTACGCAGTGCCAGGATCTTTAGCTCAGCGCTCTTCCCAAGCCCAGGCCTCCCCATGGTCCATCCTCAAAACCCATCTTTCCCAGGGAACCATTTCCACAGGGTCCAATTAGTGGTGGGATAGATAACAACTAATAAAACAATAATCTGTTTCAAGCTGTTATTTGAGTATCATAGCTTCAGTTACCCCATTCCATATAAACATGTATTATCACAACGCTTGTCAATGCCTTGAACAAAAAAGTATGCCTTTCTGTTTTCTGAGGTAGCAGGGCTTGGAGGAAAGTATGAACTGGGCAGGGGATCTTTCCTTACAACCTAGATCATGCCACATAAGCTCTTCCTCCAGAGACCAGCACCTCCCACACCTCTGTCACTGGCACATGGAGAGATGCCTGTTTATTTACTTATGTAGCAAATATTGCTGACCTTTACTCTGAGTGGGTCCTGCACTAAGTGCCAGAGCTTTTGAGATGAATGAGACGGAGCCCTGGCTTGCAAGACATCCACAGACTAGTGAAAAAAGGCATACCCTTTTACAAACAAGTCAATCCAAATGTGTGTGTATGCACGTGCATTCACATTTATGTGGTATTTATACACATGTGCATATCCACACAAGGAGAGACAGCCAGAGAGAGACGGAAAAACAGAGAAACAGAGTTAATAGTTTGAGCTGAGAAAAGATATGAAGAAAGCTATTAGATTTCTAAGAGATCAGAAAAAAAAATTCGCCAAATCTCAGACACTAAATCAACTGTTTAAGTGACCAATAATTAGTCATTGAATATTTAGTGCCTTTTACATGCCCCAAACTGGGCTACATGCTCTCTAAGCACTATCCTGATGATGATTTTACAAGGTAGAAATCTGTATCCCCATCTTATAGATAAGGAAACTGAGGCTCAAAAGGGTTAACTAACTTGTCCAAGATCATCTAACTACGAGGTAGTAGGGCCAGGTTTGGAACTCAAGTTTTTCTGGCCATATGCCCACATTTTACTTTATACAGGAGAGGAGAAAACATGTAAAATGTCTATGTCAAGAAATGACAGCACTAGGGATAACAAACAGGTGTGTTCACCAAGCCAATCACTGCGTACTGCTCAGCTCATAGCTTGAGTTCGGGCCCTGGAGCCACCAGGAGAGTCAGATGATCTTCCAGCACTGGTCTGTGAGCCCTGAAGACTAGAGTCAGACAAGAAAACACAAGCATGCAGGAAAGAGAAGCAAGTCACTCACAAGTAACCTGCCTGCGGAGCTTCCTTAGGGAAAGCCACATCCAAGTCTGGCCACATCTTGAGTAACAGTGGAAATTAGGCTGAGGAAGGTTACCTACTAGCCCGATGCCCAGAGGGCCCAAGAGAGGGAAAGGGCACATTCCGATTCCAGAACCACAGGTGTTTCAGGATGGCAGCAGGTCAGAGTACACTTTCTGATGCATTGCTGAGGGCTTTTTGGCATTTGTGCTTCAGCTGGAAAAATAACTCTGTGATACCACTAGAAGACATCTGCTACTTACCCAAAGATGATTTAGAACAATCCACCATAAAAATTCCACACTATCTTTGCCCCTGCAGGAAGTTCTGCAGTGTGCAATCTGGAATATTCAAGGATGGTTTTGAATCTATGGGAGAAACGAGGTGAATGACAAAGCAAGGACACCAGTCTTCATGGTGAAAGCAAGCTCCGTTTCCCTCACCTCACCTACATGCCCTTTTAAACAGCCTTAGGCACTCATACTGCGCTCTTCCATGGGCGGGACCACAGGGGCTCCTGGGTAACTCAGAGATACAAACAGCTTAGCTTCCCTCTGGTCCCTAGACCTGCTTTCAAAACCAGTGGGAAGACTATCTGACAAATAGGGGGCACTGGGCATAATGATCTTTTTTATTCTCATCTTAGTGACACATCCTCTAGCTGGAGGTCTTGGCAAGTCATTTATCCTCTCATAGCATCTGTTTCTTCATGTGTGAAATGGGCTAACACTGGCTCTGCATGTGTCATAAGAGTTAGAGATTGCCCATGTAATGGGATTAGCAACAGTGCCTGTTACACACGAAAGGACTCTATACACTGCAATTACTACAATTACATCACACTGGTTATAATCCTGCTCCATCCTCCTCACCTATTACCACATGTTGCTTCTGTAAACCTTGTCTGTGCATTCCCATCTCCTTTGCCTGTGTCTCTATCGCAATCAGTACTATACTTTGGACAAATTCGCTCTTCTGTCACTCTCTAAATTTTCACATAAAAATCTTCTCTCTCCAACTAAAACAGAAGCTCCTCAAAGAAAGGTAGGGGTGGGGGGCAGCCTTCTGCTACTGGCTCAGAAACCTCCAGAGCACTGAGCCAGGCTCTCAGCACACAGGCAGGCACTACAATCATTGATGGTCTATAGCTGAGTATTGTTTCAAATGACCTCTATGCCTAGATGCTGGGAACTTAAAAAGGACTGTGTACCAAGTCCTCGAGGTCTTAGGACCACTGACGTCTTGCCAAATTTGGCACAAATTTTGAGGTGTTGTCTAGATTGCACTGTCTCCTTTCCCTGGGATAAGACATGTCTTTCTCTGCCTCAAGAAACTCTTTGGGTCCACAATATCTTACCAGTTTTACTCACAGAACATGCGCATGTGATCTGGTCTCTTCAAGGGATCCAACAAGTATTTACCTTTTTTGAATAGCCAAAATATGTAAGGGTGAAGGGAAGGAGTTGTATAATTGCCTGGCCACTGTATTATTTCTGAAATAGGAAATATGTTTATACCAAAAGTACAGTGATTCTGTGAAAACCCCAGGTAGTTGTCAGGGATTAACTGCTCCAGTCCCTAAAGCAAGAAGCAAGAAACACAAAGGCAGAATAAGCTGTGCACTACAGACACAACATCTTCTTACACAAGCCTGAAGCTGGGAGCACGTGCTTCCAGACAGTTATTTGGAAGGTGCATTCAACTCTGTCAGAAAGCTTAACTCCAGACTCCCAATGTTTTTCTACACATGAATACAGAATTGTATGAAAGAAGAATCTACGTTTTTGTTCAATCTTTACATGCATTCCTTATTTATTTATTTATTTATTTTAGTGATGGGAATAACATGGTATGAATCTTAAAAATGGCAAAATCAGAGGCAGGGTGCATTATATATAAAACATACAGCTTTATTATTTCAAATATTCTTCAGAGATTATGAGATTTGGAAACACAAAATGCAAGTGCATTGTAATAAGGAGAGTCAGTCCTGTAAATACTAACTAAGGTGTCATAATAAATTTCTCTGTTGTAATAAAATATTACATATTTGTTTAAAAAAAAAAAAGCAGCCAATAGAGCTCTTTGCAGCCCCCCAGTGGTTGGAAGGGGAAATAAAAAAAGCGAGAACAAGCGGAATTCGGACAGTAACTCTATCTGCAGGGCCAATAAACTTTTTACGCTGGAAAGACAAATGTCTAGTTTTAAGCATGAAATGAATATGTTCTAAGTCGGATGTTGGTTAAAATGCACATAATTATCCACATGAAGTGAATCACTGAAAGCTGGTTGATTTTTTTTTTTAATTTCTCTGTCTCTTTCGCTCTTAGCTCTGTGAAGCTTCCCATTCTGACCTGAGAATCAGCTGTGCACTGTTACTACTCACACCAGATCCTCTCCCCAAATGATTCCTTCCCTGTTCTGCACTTGCTGCAGGCTCCTCACCCTCCCTCAAAATCCTGTCGGCAGACATCTGCTTATAAGTACATCATTTACTGTGCTACAAAGTGATGGGAAATCTCCCCCCGCCGCCACCTCTCCCCACTCCAAAAAATGTAATTTACTGTTTAACAAAGTGTCTAAATTGGGAAAGGAGGAGAAAATGTCTGGAAGTTCATTAGTTTTTATTCTTATCTTCACCAAAACAACAGTCCCTCAGCTTGATCCCTTCATATCAACGGCTTCTTTACCGCACTGTTTAAGATAGTTTCATAATGAGTTTCTCTTTGTCTTTCTAAAAATAGAAACTGTCTGTCAAGGATACACCAAGAAAAAAAATTGCTGAAAAGAAATAGAATGCCTGCTTATAAAATCTTTCCAAAACGATTATACCAAAAAAAATGTAAAAAGTAGAGATAAACATAATTACCTATGTTCTTCTCAACTGTATCACTCCTAAGTTACTGGAGGGTCAGTTACCAAGGTCCAGAAAAGGGAAACTGCCTGCCTCTAGTTCTCCCCACTCTCCAAGAGCAATGTAGCCTGATAGGCATTCCCTCCCCTAAGCTGGTGCCTAGCTGTAGTTCAAAGCTAGCGTCGGAATCAGGTTGTCTAACAGGGGATCTATTTTTTGACAGGCGCAAACCCCTCCACCCTCTGATGATGGCCAGGCAGGATTTGGGGATCAAGTACCCCCTCACTGTAACCTGGAGGATTTGGCCACAGCCCACACACCAAAACGCACGCCCTCCTTACGAACAGCGCACAGAATCAACAAGTTATCACTAAGCTGTGCGCCCCAGCTAGGATCTGCCACAGCCTCCCCTGAGCCCGCCACTGCCCCCCACCAGCTCTGCTCTTCCCTCGCCTCCCCACCCCCTGCAAGCACGTGATCTCCTGTTTCAGACCCGGCCCCCGACCCCAGAGCTCTCAGCCTTCCCAGGCAGCTGTCAAAGTCCGGAGTTCGCCGGCTTCCAAGCTCGCCTGACCGAACCAGGCGTTCCCTTGGATCTAGCTTCCTTCCGGGAGAGAGGTGCGGGGAGGTAAAGCTCTTCAAAGGAACAAAGTGGACAGGGGAGTGGCGTCAGGTTAGGCTCCTCTGTCCTCAGGAGCCAGAGTCGAGTAGGAGAGGCGGCGGGGAGTCTCACATCCCGGGCTTCCTCCGGACTCCGCCGCCCACCCGGAGAGCACACGTTCCCCGGGGAGCCAGAGCAGCCCTGGGGAAGCCTGAGGAGTGTCAGCGGGGCCTTCCCTGGAGCCTAGAAGTTTCCACTCCATCCCCGATCTGGGAGTTGGGAGACAAGTCACCGCTCGGCTCCCTCCTTGGAAGCACCGCGGCCTGATCCTTCCCGCAGGCAGGAGCAGACACCTGCTTGTCCCCGCGGCTCGAGTCGTCCCTGGGCCAGAGCTCGAAACTCACCCACTGCGCTCCCACCCAGGCACAGACAGCCCTCAAAGTTGTCCATACTCCCCAGACCTCGCCTTTTCTGCTCAGCCCCCGGGCCCCGCCTAGGGGTTGAGCCGGCGTCGGCGGGTGGAACCTCTCCGGTCCGCGGCGCAAGGAGCTGACTCCGGGGATCCAGGGCGCACAGAGGCCATAGAAGCTGCAGCAAGGGAGGGTGGGCAAATCCAGCATGAGCTCGGTCCTTGCCGCTTTCACCCTCGAGCCTGCCCAGCCTCCCCGCTGGGAGAAGAGCAAACTTCCCCAGCACCCACCTTTAGCCGCGAGGAGGCGGCGCCGCCGGCTGTCCCTGCCACCGCCGCTGCCGCTCCCCACGCCCAGCGCCAGCAGGAGCGGCACCCAGCACAGCCGCCCAGGCAGCATCCTCGAAGCCGCCGCCAACGAGCTGCAGCCGCCGCCTACCGACCGCGCCGGCTCTCGCCTCCCGGTGCCTGCCGCGCCGCGGGCCGCCTCGCCGTCCCCGATGGGTGGCTTCTAGTGTCGCCGCGCCCGGCCTCCGGTTCCCGCCGCCGCGCCGCTAGCTCGCCGGCAGCAGCCGCGCTCACTGGCGCGGACCCGGAGCGGCTCCGGCGCTCACCCCGGGACGGCCCGTGACGTCACGGAGGGAGGGAGGTGGCTCGTGCATATTCATGAACGCGGGCACCGGCGCGGGGTTCCGCGCTCCCCGCCCACGGCCCCGGCCCCCAACTTTCCTCGGCCATCTCCACGCTCCAGGGCGCTGTCCAGGTCCTCCTGCCCCAGTCAGGACCCAGCCCCCAGAGGACCCTGGTGGGCGGCTCCGAGGAGCCCTCCAGCCCCGCGCCTCCACTCCGGCTCTCTGAAAAGCTGCCGCAAGGGATGGAGGGCTCCCCCAGAAAGTGGCCACCTGAGGCCTGAGGGTCGTCTGAGGTGGCGCGGGGGACTGTGCCCTGCCATGCCCTTTGAGCTGACCTCTGGGCGGAGGGGACGGGCGGGCGTTGCTCAGGGTCTTGCCTTTGGCTGGGTCTCTGGGCGCTCTATGTCTACTGGTCTGGGGAGGGCGCCAGGCGCACACTAGAGCAGCGCCTCGTGGTGCTAGCGGTTGTCGGGCAGAGTAGATAGCCTTGGACCTGGATGGCAATGGCCGGGCTCCGCATCTTCTCCGAGAAGACGCAGCTCTTAGAAGCTGACAGAAAAGCTACATCAGAAAACTTGGGGTGCTGGACCTGCTGAGGCTGCAGTGGGGGAGCCAAACTTAAAATTCCCTGCAGGATGGTGCCATGCAAGAAGTTGACACCTTTATGTTGTCACTCCGCATCTCCAAGAACAGGCTGCTTGACGTCATGCCTTGTAAAATGTCGTGCTATGGAGTATTGTCAGTTCACTGAGTGCAGGGGCCAGTGCATATCTTTGCATCCTCAACCATCTCCAGGCCGTGAAGGGATTACAAAGGTACTCAAAAAAAACTAAAGACTCAGAATAAATCCTTGACCATATTTACCTAAATGCAATGCGAATGTCCCACACAATGCAGGGTTCAGAAGCAATCGTTTGGAAATAAAGTCGATATAGAAATATAGAAACAACATTATTTATTTATTCATCGATTCAAGACGTTTGCTGAGCATCTAGACAGGCTGTATCACCCTGCCAGTGACCACTGGATTAGACGTTGGAGATCCAAAGACGGAGGAAAGAGTGAGTCCTATCCTCAAAGCTTTTGTTCCCTGCTTGGGGAGCCAGAGAGGGCAGCAGAGGCAATTACAATCCCTTGTAAGTGTTATGGTCCTGCACATTCTTTATGTTGCTAGCTATAAGCCTATACAAATCAATTAACAAAATGTATATATTGCAAGAGTACCTAAACAGCATCCTCTAATTAATAACTGTAGTTTGAGGTACTCAACAAAGCCATAAAATCCATTAACAGCACTCCTGCTGCTCAGCCTCCCTGCGCTGCCTTGGCAGCTCACCCAGAACCTCTGCAGTGGTGAAAGCCAACTCTTTGGCATTTCAGGCACCAGGCTGTGCTTGGGGACAGCAGTGAATCATGGTGGCTGCATGGGGCTTAGACCCAGGTGGAGCTCTTTACCTTCAGGTCTCCTTTAGCCCACAAATCAACCTGTGTGCTAGTATTCTCATTTCACACATGATGAAATAGAGGCTCGGGAAAGTTAGGTAACTTCCTTGTTCAAGGTCAAAAATCTAGTAAATGCCCCAGGCCAACACCAGGACCTTGCCTTTCTCAGCTGTTGGCATCAGAATCTAGAAAAGATGGCATGGAAAGGTGGAAGCTGACCCAGGCAAAATAAAAAGCCAGCAAATAGAAGAGAAATGTAAATTTGTATTTTTTTCCATGTATGTTCCACCCAACTACATATCTGCCCTCCTCCCTTCATTTTCTCTAGACCTATCTTACTGACTTACCTGTACTGTTCCTTGATGTCATTATACTGGGCTTTGTTAAGATCACTTGGTTGGTTCTAATAATTTTACATGAAATTTCAAATTCAAAACAAATAATGAGAAACAGGGGGAAATGTAGCTTATTAGAAAGTATTTCCAAGGAGCAGATTGCCAGGAAAGAACACAGCAGAGAAAAACACTAGGGGGTGAGCCAATGACCAACAGGCACAAAATTGCTAGCCTCCATCTTCTCCTCTACCAATGAGGGTAATAACAATGCCTATTGAGGTAGATCAAGTGCCCTAATGGCCATGAGCCCATGCCTCTCTGAATCTATTTCCTTTGGATATGCCCTCCCACCCCAACTCTGAATTAGGCCATATGATTTGCTTTGGTCCATGAGACAGTGGCATGCATGTTGCCCCTTCCTTCCTTGAATCCCTGCTACTGACATGAGAATAAGCCTAGGCTAATTTTCAGGAGGGTAAAAGACTGTATAGGGTAGAACTGAGCTGTTTCAGCCAGCCAAGGTCACACTAGGCTGGTCAGTACCAACTGACCTACAGGCTGGCTAACCACAGACACATGAGCAAGCCCAAGTAAGCTCAACCAAGATCAGCCAAGCCTGGCTCACATCAGAACTACCCAGCTGAGCAACTTATGAGATACAATAAGAGGTTGTTGCATTAATTCATTATGTTCTGGAACAAGTGATTGAGCAGCATTATGCCTACTTCATAAGATCATTACAAAAAGAATATTTTTAAAATATGTCAAACAGTATGTTGCACATAGTCAACGTGCAATAAATGTAAACATGTCTTCCTCTTATGCTATTTCCTGTATCTCTGAAAACAAGTGTGTCAGTCACACATTTGATTTGATTCATTTGGGGAACAGGCAACAGTGACCTGGCTTAGAGGGGATAAAAGTGACTAAGTTCAGCCTTAGAAATACCCAGACCACAAGAGCTTTTAAGTCCACACCATTTGTGTGGAGTACTACTGTGCTGTCTGCTTCTGCTGGGACACTGCAGATGCAAAAGATGGGGTAAAGCAACCTAACAGTTAATGAGTCCTCATTCTCTCAGTGCCAGGCTTTACAAAAAGGGATATGCATTCCACACCTTCTTTAATCTTTGCAACAACAGGTGTGCTGTGGTTTGGATATGTATCCCCACCAAAACTCATGTTGAAGCTTAATCCTCAATGTGGCAATATTGAGAGGTGGGGCATTTGGTGGGTGACTGGTTCATGACAGCTCTGCTCTCATGAATAGATTAATCTGTTCATAGATTAATATATTAATGTGTTAATGGATTAATGGTTTATCATGGGAATGGAACTGGTAATTTTTAAAAAAGAAGAACAGAGACCTGGGCTAATACATGATGTGATGCCCTATGCCACCTCTACAGAATCCACACCAACAAGAAAGACCTCATCAGATTTGGACTCTCAACCTTGGGCCTCTAGGCCTCCATAATTTTAAGAAATAAATTTATTTTCTTATAAATTACCTAGTTTCAGGTATTCTGTTATAAGCAACAGAAAATTGACTAAGGCACTGTGCTATTTTCTCTATTTTATCATAATCAGATTACTGGCTCAGAAAGTTTGAACAACTTATCCATATTTGCATAATTGTGCAGAATATCAATTCATGTCTGCTTAATTGCAAATTTCATCTTTCTCCCACACATCATGACTTTGGGAGAGGCATGCAGGGTAAGTAAGCAACAAAAAATAGTTTCAAATCAGAAAAGATAGGTTTGAGGATTTGATTTTTAAAAAACCTTGATCTATCATCACCTCTGAATAAGGACCATTTAAATAACCAATTGCCACCAAACTACAGATATGAATCTCTGAATTTGAATTACTTATTCCAGAGTTAGTGTTGTGGCATATTCCTCTAAAGACTTTGTTCAAGAAATGGTAAACAGGGCCAGTCGCGGTGACCTCTTCTAAAAATACAAAAATCAGCCGGGTGTGGTGGCATGTGCCTATAATCCCAGCTACTTGGGAGGCTGAGGCAGGAGAATCACTTAAACCCAGGAGACGGAGGTTGCAGTGAGCCAAGACTGCACCACTGCACACTCCAGCCTGGGTAACAGAGCGAGACTCCAGCTCAAAAAAAAAAAGTGGTGAACAGGATGATGTAAATAAAGCCTTGGTTATTCTAAGCCCCAAGTCTGGGGCACCACCTGGCAGTGCAATAATGAATTTCACGTAATTTATCTGGGTCAATAGTTCTTAATAAAGAAATAACTCCCCTATTCCAGAAAATAGAATCTAACAGGCATAGGGCCCATATAAACATAGTCATCTCCTCTCATTTCACCAGGATCATTAATGCCTTGCACAGTTAAGCACCAAAACATAGACCCAAAATGATTTCAGCTGGGTGAGTGAAGAAAATGAATTATATATACTTATGGGAACTTATTTTTAAAAAGAAAATTAAACTGAGGCTTTCTCCATGACTTAAATTTAATTCAACTAAAAGTACTTAACTTTAAAAGAAAGGTTGAAAAGCTGATCTTTAATGAACTGGAGACATTTGTCGTTCTCTTTTTTCCACCTTGACAGGTAGAACTGGGGCTTCATGATCTGTGAGCAACTGAACAGGTTACAGAATTTTTAACATTGTTCTTGGAAGTTTTGATGCTACTACACATGCTGTTACTGCCAAAGGAGCTTAAAAAAAAAAAAGCTTGTTCACAACCAAATCCAGTTCAGCATTGTTTGGACATGAGTGTTTTACAGCTGGCAAGGCAGAGTGTCCTGGCTGAAAACAAAGATGTCATTAATTATAGCAAGGCATTATTCCAGTACACTTCCCTATACTTTCCTTGGAATTTTATACCCTGTGTGTGCTTTTTTTTTAAAGCAGCCATAAAATTCTGTGTCTCTTCTCCCACTGAAAAATGGAATCTATATCTCTTCTCTTTGAATTCAAGCAACCTTGAATCCAAGCATTGCTTCTATCAGTAGAATGCAGCAGCAGTGATGTTATGTGACTTCCCAGACTAGATCACAATAGTGATGCAGCAACTGCCTTCCTTGCTAGGATGCTCACCTTTGGAGGCTAGAGCCTCCGCATAAGAAGTCTAACTACACTAAGGCTGCCATATTGTAAGGATCACAGGCCATATGGAAAGGCTATATAAAAGTACAGTTTACAGCCCCAGCTGAGTTCAACATTTGAGATATCCTGAAAGTTCCAAATAATTCTTCCCACTATGCCCTGCCCAATTCCTGACCCATAGAATCCATGAATGTAATCAAATGGTTGTTTATGCCAGTAAGTTTTAGTGTGGTTTACAATACACCTAGAGGAAATAGAACATATTTATTTTCATTTGTTCTCTACAACAAAGGCTTGGAAAAGATAAGTGTTATATTTTGAGGCAAGTCATGTGCAATTAGTCCTATTTTGTAGTTCAGATGTTGAGACTCATAGAGGGGAAGACTAGGAATAAGTAGAGCTTAGTGGAAAGAAAATGATTTCTAGCATCAGATAGACCTAAGTTGCAAACTCAGCTTTCCGGTGTTCTAATGATGTCTGACTTGAAAAATCTACTTACTCTGAACCTCAGTTTCCTCATCTATAAACTTAGACTAATGAAGCAAGTTTGATTTTAGAGTTAAATGAACTGTGAACTGCTGAATTCTTTCCATGCCACATGGTACGGATGCAGTAAATAGGGCCATTGATAGTTATAATGGACACTCATCCAGGGCCACACAGGTTATGGGTAGCCTTTTGCCTGACTTGATCCAGTATTTGGTGTTTTCTATGCAGGTAAAATATGGACAGATGAGGACACACATGGCACCACAGCAGCTCCAGCCTCACCAGCACCTTTGCCAATCCTGCTATGGGAAGCACCAGCCCACGTGCCCTGCCAGAGCAATTCAGATGTGTCACAAGTACCTAAATCTATCTGCTGTCTCATTCCAGGGCTTTGTTCCACTGAGGGAGATGAGAAGGAACCTAACCTTTATTGAGCACCTACTATGAGGAAGACATTGCACACATTACCTCAGTTAGCCCTCCAAAAGTCTAGAAAGGTGATTTATCATTTCTATTGGACATCTAGGGAAATTAAGTTTCAAAGAGATTCAGTAACTTGCTCAAAGAAATTAAGGTGCAGTGCTAAAACATGAAGAAGCTGGAATTTAAACTATCTGAGGTCTGACTCTGGAGCCATGTTCTTCCGGCCAAGTGAGGCAACATGTCCAGTCTCCAACACAGCTGTAGGTGCAGAGTTTGGACAGAGACCAAATGCCTGAGTCATTCTGGCCATAATCTCAGGTTTTGCAGAGAAGTCCTTGTCTTTCAATGTTTCTCTAAAGTTTCCCAGCTTGGAATCCTATTTCCTCACTGTCGCAGTTGGCACTGGAGATCCTCCTTAAAGATGTTCCTTTCTCTTTTATTTCCTTTCTGTCCCTAAGCATCTGATTTGACCTCCACACCCCAGCTCCATCCTCTCCTGCACGGCGTTCAAGTAACCAGTGGTTTAATCAATACCTAGCTCTCCTACACTGCTCAGATACTTTCCAAGGCTCATCATGACTTACTGCAAAAGACTGAAGGTTTCTAACCAAAATTCAAGTGTCTCACTAGCCTGGCCTCAACTTCATTGATAACCTGACTCCCTGTGTCTCCATTTTGTGTAAATTCTGCTCCACCCAGTCTGGGGACTCCACTGTTTTTCAATAGAGACCATACCAATCCTGCTTCTTTGCTCACACCAGACCCTCTACTGTAATGGGCTGAATTGTGTCTCTCAAAAAATCTTGTGTTGAAGGTCTAACCCCTAATACCTCAGAATATGACTGTATTTGAAGATATGGCCTTTCAAGTGGTAATTCAGTTAAAGTGAGGTCATTAAGGTGGGCCTTAACTCAATATGACTGGTGTCCTTTCTTCTAAGAAGAGGAAATTTGGAAATACCATGTGAAGACAAAGAACAGACAGCCATCTGCAAGCCTAGGAGAGGGAGGCTTCAGAAGAAACCAACCCTGCCAACACCACCTTGATCTTAAACTTTCCACCTCCAAAATTGTCAGAAAGTAAGTTATTAAGTCACCCAGTCTGTACTATTTCGTTCTGGCAGCCCTTCACACTAATACACCTACCTACAGACTCTTCCTCTTTCTCCCCAAATAACCTTCTGAGTCTTACCTCCAAAAGAAGGATTTTTCTACCTCCCCCAGAACTTTTTTATCTTCGTCTTCAAGAGGCTTCTCATCACTCTTAAAATAAAAAAAAAAAAAATAATCCATTTTAGTCTAACTCACAAAGTCCAACTTGATTGTTCCTGCCTGCTTCTCTGACTGCTCCTCGCTTTGTCTTCTGGCCTCTGGTCATTTGAACATAACCATCTCTTTGCTGCCTTTGATTTGAACCACTTTCTGGGATTGTACTTCCCTCTTATCAACACATGGCATTTGGGTTTCATCTTAAAAGTCACTTCTCCACAGAGGGCATTCCATTACTCTATATAGTGTTTCCTCTTTTAATTCTCTGTAATCACTCCTTGCTGATATTTTCTTGCAAGTTTACTTGCTCATTTATTTCCAACTTCCTCCCAACAGAATCTAAACTGTAGGAGAGGAGAGACTCATGTGCCTGACACATGGGTGCTAGATAGGTACTTATTGAGTGAATGAATGAATGCATGAATGAATGGTTTACCTTCTCTGAACAGAGCACTTATTTTTCCTGCATCTCTCTTTAATGACTGTTGCAATAAACATCCTATTGAAAAACCATTGAATATATATTCTTCTTATAAAAATCAAGAACTTATATTTTCCTGTAGCTTGAGCATGATACTGAAAAATTCATACTTCTGGGGGGAGGTGTTGAGTAAGAGAGCATTTTAAAGGTGGGTAGTACAAATATTCTTTTCGTTTTATACATAAGGAAATGGATGTAACGAAAAATTACATCACTGGCTTAAGCTCACACAGCCTGGGTTAGTTTTCTTGAGTCCTGGGACAGACCTCTTTTTCTATATCATGTCTTGGTACATAGAGTCAGTAAGTGCAGTACACAAACACCAGTGCTTAAAATGTCTGAAGCTGACTGAGCTAGGGGTCAGGAAATGCTTTCCACACAAACACCCCAATGGAGAGATCCCTATGAAAGAGAAGAGAAGGGTTAAATGTTCATTTGCTTTCCCAACTCAAAAAGCAGCCTGTGCCTGCTCTTCAGGGCCTTCTAGTCTAAGACCGACAAGCTGACCTGCTAGACTGCTCCAAGGAAATCATTTCACCTAAGTAATTTTAAAGTTTTATGTCTTTCCATTTTTCAGTATTTAAGAAATTTTTTCCAGGTTGGCATGGTTATGTGTTGTGAATCATGTGTCCAAAGGGGACAGGACATATTATATCACCTTCATACAATGTTCTATAACATCTAGGAATGTCAAAAAGTGGTATAGAGTGGATGGCACATGATAAATGGTATGTATTTGCCAGTGGGGGAATTGAAGGACATGAAAAACCCAATGTCATGCCAAGTGGCAAAGTGGGGGTTCATTCTTGCTTTAGTCTACAAGTAACTGAATGTTGGAGGCTGTGTTTATTGTAAAAGATATCCAGCTATATTTTGAGTTTAGAGTTCAGGGATGAATACCCTTAAAGCAGACTACTAAAATCCACTCTAAATACATTTCTTTAAAACTGGTCTAGAGATTGACTTAATGCTGCAGCTAACTAGGAAGAATAAGAGAGAGAGTGAGAGGAAGAGACAGAGAGAGAGGAAACTTCAAAGAGCAGCTACACAAACAATGATTAAGGATTTTTGAGTAGGTATATAATACAATTCATAAATATGAATATGAAACTTTGTACTTTGCAAACAAAGATTAAGGTTTCCTTTAAACCCTTCATAGAAATTCATTAAATGCCTATATCATCAAAGTGCTTAAAACAGGTCTGTAATTAATAAATTATTTAAATAGCTAAGCTGTCACTCAAAAGTGAGTATGAAATCCAGGCATTGTTAGACACCCAATGCTCATATAAAACAAACAAGTCTTCAAGAAAGAAAACTTTAAGATGAAAGAAGGCATTGTGAACAACAAAAAATACATTGATCTAAACAAAATCTAAACAAAATTAAAATAAGAGTTAAATAATGAGTAATCTGAATGGCATATAAGCAAAATAGCAACAAAATACTGGACAAAAATAACATGAAAACTAGAATAGAGGGATCAAGATTAAAATATCCTAGGTTCCATATCTTGTTGAAAAGGAGAGTAAAGATTTAGAATACTTTTAGACTTTTCTCATGCAAGTGTTCTTGTCAAAATTTTAAGGGCGAACAGTTAAAAATTACATAAAGAACAAATAATTTCCAAGCAATCAAGAAGGAAAGGAGGATGAAAGGAAACCCACCTAATAAATGACAGTAAAGGATTAAAACATGAAGCATAGAAAAGTATATTTCTTAGAACAAAATAAATTGATGTGATAAATCCCTATATATTATACTAAAAAGGGAAAGATTAGACTTACATATTAACAATAGAGATTCTGAAGTTAGATATATTTTAATGCTGTCATATGTTTGCAATTGACACATTTAAAATATAAGTACACAGAAAAGTTGAAATGTACAATGTGTATGTGTGTGTGCATGTATGTATATTTACCTGTGTATTATATTGTGTATGCACATATATGTGTGTATGTGTATATGTGTGTATATATATATATAAGGAATATAAGTACACAGAAAAGTTGAAATGTACGATGTGTATGTGTGTGTGCATGTATGTACATTTACATGTGTATTATATTGTGTATGCACATATATATGTGTGTATGTGTGTATATATATATGTGTGTGTGTGTTGCTTTTTATTTTCACATAAAATTTAAGGCAAAAAGTTCTAAAATTAATGAGGATCAGTATATAAAGGTAAAATTTTCAGTTTTTTAGAAGGACATAACAACAGTTCTAATCTTCCATGTGCTTAGTAACATAATCTCAAAATATATAGAAAAGCAAAAATTTACAAAATAAAAGACTCACAAATTCACAGTTTTAAAAGATATTAATGTACTTCATTTTGCAATTTGTGGATCAAAATAATAAACTTTAGTAACAATAGAGACAATTTGAACAATACTATTAGCAATTCTGCTCAAATGGACAAATTTAAACCTAGTAATTAACAATTAAAGAAAACAATTTAAACTTCAGGCACAAGTTAGCTATTCATAAAGCAAGTCTCAACAAATACTAAGGAATATCTACCATGTAGATAATATTTTTATCACTATTACACTAAAATACATTTAATAACAATTTTTTTAAATGTGCACATATTTGGAAATGAAGGGGAAAATCTTCTAAATAGCCAATAGATAAAAGAGAAAATAAAAATACAAATTAGAAAACATTTAGAACTGAACAACAGTGAAAATACTACAAATCAACACTTACAGAATGAAGCTGAATGGAATTTAGAAATAATAGCCTTTAATGTTTGTCTTAGAAAAGAAGAAAGTCTGGGGACTTTTCTGTTGAGCATCCCAGATAAAAAGCCATAAAGTGAGCAACAATAGTTCTTAGGATTGTGTGATATTGCTAAAGCAATAGAAAAACGGAGAAATGGAACAGAATAGAGAATTTGGAAATAGAAACACATATGTATAGATATGTAATGTATGCTTAGAAGTCAATGGAGGAGGGAGAGAGATCCAAGATGGCAGATTAGCAACAGCTCAGGATTGTAGCTCCCAGTGAAAGCACAGTGAGTGAGTGGACACCACAATTTCAGACGAATTTCTGTTGCCTACAAACTGGGAGCTACTCAGTGGAGGAGCCACACCAGTCGCCAGTGCGACTCTTTTGGCCTGCTCGGTGCGGCGCGGCACTTCTCGGTGCGGAGTATACGGGACTGGGTGCCCTTTGAGTCGGGCTTAGCTGGTCCCATCCCCACAGGGAGAACAGCAATTGGAAGCGCTGAGGGCTGAGAGTTTCACAGTAAGCACAGCTGAACCCAGGAAGGCCTAGCTCTGTGGGGAAAGGGCATCCGCCAAAGGAAAACTAAGAAACAGAAAAAACTTTATCACCAACAAGTCGGACGTCCACTCAGACCCAATCTGAAAGTCAGCAATTACAAAGACGACAGGTGGATAAATCCACAAAAATGGGAAGAAACCAGTGCAAAAAAGGCTGAGAACACCCGAAATCAGAATGCCTCTCCTCCTACAGGGGATCACATCTCCTCATCAGCAAGAGAACAAGGACTGATGGAGAATGACAGCGATGAACTGACAGAATCAGGCTTCAGAAGGTGGATAATAAGAAACTTCTGTGAGCTAAAAGAACATGTACTAACCCAATGCAAAAAAACTAAGAACCTTGAAAGAAGATTTAACAAAATGCTAACGAGGATGGATAACTTAGAGAGGAACATAAATGAATTGATGGAGCTGAAAAACACAACACGAGAACTTCGCAAAGCATGCACAAGTTTCAACAGCCGAATTGACCAAGCAGAAGAAAGGATATCAGAGGTCGATGATCAACTCAATGAAATAAAATGAGAAGGCAAGATTAGAGAAAAAAGGGTAAAAAGGAATGAACAACGTCTCCAAGAAATATGGGACTATGTGAAAAGACTAATTTATGTTTGATTGGTGTCCCTGAATGTGACGAAGAGAATGAATCCAAGCTGGAAAATGCTCTTCAGGATATTATCCAGGAAAACTTCCCCAACTTAGCAAGGCAGGCCAATATTCAAGTCCAGGAAATACAGAGAACACCACAAAGATATTCCTCTAGAAGAGCAACCCCAAGGCACATAATCGCCAGATTCACCAGGGTTGAAATGAAGGAGAAAATGCTAAGGGCAGCCAGAGAGAAGGGTCGGGTTACCCACAAAGGGAAGCCCATCAGACTCACAGCAGATCTCTCAGCAGAAACCCT